>MJUU01014180.1:35746-52121 GCA_002080025.1 Modiolus philippinarum | reverse complement strand
TTTTGTATTATAAAATACTTATACTGTTCTTTGGTGATTCCAATTTGATAAAAGTTATGTTGGTAATTTGATAATTCAATATGCTCTAAAATCATTGTTTCCAAGTGACTATACATAACTAAGTATGCAAATTACAGGGAGTACTATTCACTTTGCAGCTGAATAAATTTTGTTGACGAAAATAGATGTACATGTAATTGATTATGTTTTAATAAGAATACAAAATTTAGACAAAAATACTGGAAATAAGAAAAATATTATCTAAAGATGATTTAAAAGTTGTAAATCTTGTGTTTTTCGGTATAATAAAACACTTTTAGACTGTTTATTTTGGAATAGCAAGTTTGTTGTCCCCTTGACCCTAACTATTGACCTCGGCTACGCCTCGGTCAATAGTCAGGGTCTCGGGGACAACAAACTTGCTATTCCCTCATAACCAGTCAATAAGCATAAATTGTCTAGCTGTGTGGAATCATAATAGAAACCCAGGAAATGGGGTAATAGCAAAATAACCTACAGGATCGTCAAGTGCCAATGTCCAAGAGGCAAATAAAAAAAAGCAGGTGCAAAACCATCGGAACATTGTCGACAGTAATGATCCTGACTAGGTACAGGCATTTCAAAAGAATTAGTGGGTTAAATTTGTTTTATTGCGCGCTAAAACCTGTCTTCAATTGTTAAAGTCTCCTGTAGCAACTCAACAGCAATTGTTTTTGAAAGGTAGATTTTCATCCCAGTATAAAGGGGAAAAAAATCTTGAATCACAGATCCGACCAAAACTTCAAATTTTTTGCACAAGGGACTGACATCTATTATAGAACGTTTTTTTAATGATCGTATGAGATGGGTTTTTTTTGTAGGTCTTGAATAATAAGACGGTCACGTAGATAACTATTTCTACTGAAAAAGTGTACATTATTTGTCCTAGCTCTTGCGTAACGAATTAACTGTGACATATACACTCCGTAAGTAGGAAAAGTTGAATATTACTGTCCATGTTGGGAAAATTGAACATTTTGAAAATAAAATCGTCCGTTTTGTCGTAAATTTTAGTACTAAGGTGATGATTTTTGTCAAATTCGAGATGCAAGTGCAAAAAAGATGTAGATCTAGAGGTTTCTGTCGTTTCTTTTTATCTCTAGTTTTGGGCGATATATCTATGTGATTTATTTAGCAAAAGATGCGTTTCTTAATGGAGAGAACATCATCCATGTATCTTTAAGTGAGACTGAAGGATCTAGCATCTTTTATTTTATTATCTTTTGCGAGTTCCTGAAGAAATGTAGTCTCATAGGAAAATAAAAAAAATAAGTCTGTGAGTAGAGAAGCACTATTCATGCCCTTAGGTATACCAACATACTGTTGACAAATGATAACTTCAAATGGGCAAATATATTATCAATCAGAAAATCAAGCATACCGCACACTTGTTTTTCATCGTAGCATACTTTTCCTTTTAGATTGGTTTTGAAAAAAAAATGTCGATTTATAACTTATCATTTTTTTTAATCGGTAAAGGCCATTGATTTATGTTTATCATGAGGAGGCGTGGTATAGAGTGTGGAAAAATCAAATGATTTGAGGGAATGAACGGGATTTCAGATTTCCCAATTAATCTTTCGTATTCACATGTATAATTTATGTGTGATTTACTGACGGTTCTCATTCACCTTACCTTATGTCACTTCGTGCATGAATGGTTTAACTGTATGCCTGATGGCCGTCGTTGACGGCACAGAAAATCTAAGTTCAATCGACAATTCAATAGTCGAACAAGATGAAGATCCAGCGATGCATCTTTCTTGTATGAATTTTTGTGTATTTTTCCAATATAGTTATGGCAGATTTTGATTGTTATAATATGAATATTCAAAGAGGACATGAATGACCTGTGACTGAAAATGATTTAATCTTTGTCAAATCAAACTTTTTGTATGGAAAAGTACCTGGAGTATTGTGTTCTATGCCTACTTTCTTAAATGGGGAACTTTTGATAATGTGCTTTACATGCAAACGGATGTAATTACAAGCTTTGTCTGCAGGTACAACAACAAATTTGACATGAAATATAGAGAGGAACTTACCTGCTTCAAGATCTTAATATAGGTCGATTGTTTACACGTCTGCGTAGTTTGTTATCACGACTCCACACGTAAGATCGAATGGATCTTACCAACTCTGACAAAGACCCAAGTTCTAGTTCTTGGTCCGTTTCTCTCGTCACCAATGTGCTGGCGTAATCCTCAACAGCCCCCAAAACGATCTTGAAATTCAAATTCTAATCAATACGCTGAGGTTCCTGGAATTTTTCTTGTCTGAATCATATTCCACAAATTTTGTCTTGACAATTTCATATTTCGTCTTAATATATATCAGTCTCTACTTCGGTCCAAAATTGCAACGACAATGCCGAAGATATAACGATTGAAAAAAGAGATAACAGGAATTATCTACAATGGCTGATAATGACAATAACATGTAATCATGGTCATGTATTTCAGTAGACATTGGTAGTATCAGTGAGAGGCCAGTATGTGTGTAAAATCTTGAGGTCAATGGATCACAACGCCAATCTAACGAATTCATGCAAAAAATCTAGTCGATATTCCGCATTACGTAAATAATGTATGTTACGTCCAAGTTTTCTTGAATTTTTTATCAGTTTCCGGAATTTGTAACAACATTTCTGTGAAACTAGGATGATAAATGTCCTTAGTAATAAGCTGTTTACGAGTAACGCTATTTTTTATATCAAATGTTCAGATCCTCTATAAAACTTTTCGCCTGTATAAAACAATTGGTAAAAAATATGTAACCACTTCGTAAAAGTTTGGCTGGGCTGGTAAGGTAACCTTCATTAAAGTCGTAAAGAGTAGAACAAATGCGTGTGTATCGTACCAGTTTATAACAGTGTTTGGAATCATTGTTAGATTCATGAAGTTTACGTTCTTGTTGGTAAATGATGTAGACAAAGTCTTAATAAAGATGCAGTAATTTCAAATATTAAAGCACAAATACAACAAAAACGAGAAAACATAAAAACATAGACATAGGCATCCACAAAAATTCAGCACTTACAAGGTGAACCATGAGTGTCATCAGAAATATGATTTTTGTTGATGCTTCGTTATTCATTTTGCTTTTTGTTTATCAGGTGCCTTGGAAGGGTTAGCATTTTTTGCTGCCAGGACGGCATCAGCCACACTATCAATGACTTAATCCACGGTAAAGTCAAATTATTGAAAACGTAAAGTCATGTAGAAGATATTCACTTTCATTTGGGACGCCACATACGTTTGAATGATGCTATGATGACGGCTATAGTATGTCTTAGGAGACAGAAGTTACAAAGGATGAACATATCCCTTATTAAGAAGCTTTTGGGCCAGTGTTTTTGTTCTTTTTTAATCAATTTTTTAACTAAATGTTCGACAATAACGATTCGAGTTTAAACCGAAAGCGCTATTCATAGTTTTAGCCAATGAAAAGCGAGAAACGGAAATCGTTATTTGATATTTAACGGTCGTCCAATCAGAAATGGAAAACGGTATTCAGGGTTTAATTAAACCAACCAAAATCGTTTATTCTGTTTATCGCTTATAATTCTCTCTTTTTCATTCAAATTTCGTATCTCTTATTATTATTTTATGTAATTTGATATTATAAATCAATAATCAAATAGAGTTGTGCCTTTGACACTTTTAGGTGCGAATGGATATCAGATTCGCGGGTCATGGGAGGATTCGATCTCGACTGTCTATATTCACCTTCACCAGTTAAAAGTTGTGAATTATCGCCGTTTTAGACTTAATTTAAAAAGAATATATAATTTAACTAATCTCTAGAGCAAAGATTTTTATTTTCATATAACTTGAGATGTACTCAGTTTCGAAATTTTAAAAAAACCATGAAAATTGTTATGAAAAATAAATAATCTGATAAGCAGTAAAAAAAAACAAAAACTCTTATAAACGATCAAAACAATTTAGTGTTTTAAAACTTTTACTTCATCATATCCTTTCCAAGGAGATTTATAATTTGCGAAGTTAAACATTTCATGGATTTTAGCATTTTTAAAGGTATTTAAGAAGTTTACGGTTTAAACTTACTCTTTAAAATTGTCAAAAAAAGTTAAGTTTTTTGAAAATTTTACATCATTATGTCCTGGCGAAGGAGTTTGATATGTTGCAAAATACAAAATTCATCAAATTTAGCATAGAACAGGTATGAAAAGTAAGATTTTGAAGCAGCGGTTTAAACTCGGTTTTTACATCATAATATCCTTTCGAAGGAGTTTTATAATTCACGAAGCAAAAACTTCATGAATTTTAGCATTAAAAAGGTATGAAAATTAAAATTATTAGTCTGCAGTGTAAACTAACTCTTGAAAATGACAAAAAATGTTAAGTGTTTTGAAAATTTTACATCATTGCGATATTCACAACTTTTATCGGGTGAAGGTGAATATAGACAGTCGAGATCGAATCCTCCCATGACCCGCGAATCTGATATCCATTCGCACCTTAAAGTGTCACAGGCACAACTCTATTTGATAATTAATTTATAGTATCGAAATATATAAAACAAATAAAAGATACGAAATTTGAATGAAAAAGTCAGAATTATAAGCGATAAACAGAATAAACGATTTTGATTGGTTTAATTAAACCCTGTTAAATATCAAATAGCGATTTCCGTTTCTCGCTTCTCATTGGCTAAACTATGAATAGCGTTTTCGGTTTAAACTCGAATTCCCAATATCGATCGGAAACTATGGGTTTCATCGGAAACCCCTAGTTTCCGTTCAATTTCAATCGGAAACTAGGGTTTTCGTCGAACTACTATGTAAGCCGATCGGAAACCCCTAGTTAACGTGCGGTATACCTAGTATTTCGAACGAAAACCCCTAGTTCCGTTCGAAATACTAGATATACCGCATTTTTGTTACTATCGCGTGCCATAAAAAAATTTAAGCGTTTTAAATTTTCGCGGATTATCAAAGACAAGGTAGAATATAATCAAAGTTGTCATAAACGCAAAAATTTTACTTACATCACTCTTTTGTATTGAACAAAATTAAACTAACATTCTATATTATACAAAATTGTACAAACATGTAACTTCACACATTTCACACTTGATTCTAACACTAATAAACGTACTCATTCATTATACCAGTTGATATCCCAGTCCCCAGTTCTTTGATGACACGATTCTGTTGTTACTTTTTGTTCACTTGGAATTTTTTTGGTGGTTCTGCACAAATAAATGCTATAGGAAGATAGGTTATGTGTTCGCTGTACTGATACACGTCGTTGTTACATGTACTAGTACGCATCAATACTTTTATAGGGCGGTATATTCCCTCACATTTTTGTCCTCCATCCGCTGCAATACATCCGTTAGTACAATGGGTTCCTGCCTTAAATAAAAGTTTGGGGTACCTGTTAATATCGTAATCTGTCGTTATAAACCACGGACAACTAGAACGTAACATTAAAGCAGAAGCTGTGATATATTTAGATGGACATGTGGCTGACATTCTGTAAGCACTAGTTAACTGATAAAGTTCGTTGAATTTAGAATCCAAAGTAGTCGTGTTCCAACCCTCAGGCATAAACAAGGATTTCAAATTCAGGCGGTTGTTTAGGTTTTCAAACTTTGACTGTAATTCGTCAATAGTAGGTTCTGTGCAAGTCGCTCTAACCACATCATAGTATAAAGAAGCATATAATAAAAGCATTAAACTCATCTGGAAAGGAAATAAAAGAAAGTGTCATCTTATTGTACAGATTTAAAGATTTAATCTTTTATTGATAATAAGGATTTAATTCGCCGATATGTTTTCCATATAATTTCTAATGAGTAAAATAAATTCTGAGAAAGCTGATTGTACAAATTACAAATTTCACTGCCACTTTTGTTGGACTCGAAAACTTTATATTCTTTTTAAATATTATCAACTATCAGCATCATCTTTTTGAGGAAATGTTAAATTGGCGTTTTATATTTTCAGTGAAAATGTTAAAAAAAGATTAGATGCTCAGCGAAAAAAACAATAAGTAAATAGCTTCATGCTTAGTTTTGAGATATAAGCGATATAAAATGTGGCGGTTCACTGAACTCCTATTAATTTATTCATTAACTTAATACTGACACTTTTTCTGCATAATTAACTAAAATACTGAAAGTTTGAACACTACTTGGCTACATCAAAAAATGGGATCTATGAGTAAATTTAGCACATTAAATGGATAAAAGCAGAAGATCTCAAACATTTTGCTTAAGATTCAAAACGTTGATGTCCTCAAAATGGCAAGTAAAAAAAACCCTTAAAAAATAGCAAGCTTAAAAATTCACTATTAGATAAGTAAGGCGTATCATAGCCTTATGATAGCTACATATATTTCATAATTCCGAAAATAATTTCAAGTTACGTTGATATGCATATTTTCGTAAGGGTAGTTGCCACCGTTGAGGTTTTTTTTTTTCTCTTTTTTAACCTTCATATACGTCCTTCAAATTCAGGAAACTTTTATGAAATTGACATTACTTTCATTCAAGTCGAAACATTGCTGTCTAGTCAATCCTTCTGTTTGAGAAAAATTGTTTACATATAATCAAAAAAAGCTGATATTCGGGAGACGAAAAATGTTCAAAAACTGTAGTTAAGATAAAATACTCAAACAGTTGTGTCCAAAACAATAATTGTTTATTTCGATTTGCAAACCAGCTGTCTGAATAATATGAATCTCAATAATTTTCTGTAATTGATAATAATCGTCATTCATTGCAATCGTCTATCGTACTACTTTAGATATGTAGTACATGGTGAAGTACTTACCAAACAGGAAACCATCTTCTTTTAATTACAAGTATCTTGGTCGATATATCTTTATGGATAAATGATTGAAGACTTCGACAGACATTTTATATACAGTTCTTGACCGGGATGTTTTCTAAAAATAACTTTTAGGAATCATATTCCACGTGACAAGTAGGAAGTATCGAAATTTAATTCTGAGGTGTTTTTGGAATGTAATTTCTTTCTAACTATTTGTCGAAGTAAATGCGCTAGGAAAAGTTGTGTTTAACTCCTCCGTCACATGATTCTAAAGATGTTCCAGGAGGGAATTTAAAGACTGATTATCCAAATGGAAAGATGAATTTAAAAAATTGAAGTGGCAAAGCTGATTCAGTCAAGTTGTTAAAATTACCTAGCAAGGAGTGAGTTTTTTTCCTCATTTTGAACTTTTACACTGTTAATTTTTCCGAACTAGAACCGAATGAGTATTTATCCTTAGACTGATGAGAAGACAAATTTTGACACTTCCATTTTGCAATTTCCTTAATAATTGCTATTCAGATGAAAGAAAAATATAAAGAAGGAACACTTAGAAAATAAATCATTGTTTATTGTTTTAAGACATATAACTACACGACCATTTTTTGTAATTTTCACACTATTTCATGCATTTCAACAGTAATTTGGGTTTCATCAGTTCCATATTTTTATTGACAGGACGTTGCAAAACACTAATCTTCAACCGATAAAGGCAATTTCCTGTTCCCTCCTATTCTTTCACTAGAGATCAGTATTTTAAACACCAGCTACAAAAAGCATGAAGTTAAAACAAAATACCGAAGTTACTTTCAATTAAGTTTCTGCACATGCGCATTTCGACAACTTATGTCTTGTCAATTAAAATGATCATGTTGATAATTATAAGCACATTACAACTTTTTCTATTCAAGGATAACTCAATGTTGCTCACGTTTTTAAAGGGACAATTTTTGAGCTTCTATTTGTAGGTAATTGCACATGAATAGAAATTTTCTTATTTGTATATTATAATTAAGGTCTAATTAGTAGCTGTAATTCTGACGTTAGGTTTATTGGATTAAATTGATTTCTTCCATGACGTTATGGTCTTTGTACAATTGAAGATTATAATTATTCAGATTCGAGTATTACATGAATTTGACCTTAAAATATGTTAATGCAGAATTAATACAGGATGTCTGATTATATTTGATGACATCGTGATAAATACCGATAAAGAATTCAAAAGTTATTGACTTTAAACATTTGGAGAAAAAAATCTACTATAAGGGAAGAGAGATCATTAGAACTGTTTTTGAGCGATACAACTAATTTTGACAAGATGTAGTACCAAAACATAAATAAGATAAATCATTCCTTATCTTCTTCGGCAAAGCCTCGGAAATTAAGAAGTGCTTATTTACTACATATATATTAAATTGCTTTTTTTTTCATCGACAGCTCAAGGATCAAGCATATCTTTGTAATGAATACTTGACTTTTTACAGTGTTTGGAGAATAATACTCTTTTGAAAGCTTTTATCGATGTATGTCTAGATCTTTGACTTTGTTTTCTGAATATCCATATTTGAAATAATGTTCGTCTTTTATCACTGAGCACTCACTCGTAGGTCAGTTTCAAACACTTTCCATTCATAAAATTGATATATATAAGTAAGATAGCAAACCCTAAATGCAACAGCTGATGTCGCTTCGATGATTCCATCTTGTTCACAGTGTCAAAATCAATTTTCGTTGAAAACGGACAAAGTTGAAATTTTGACGAAACTTGGCGTCCATTTTTAATTTTTTTGTGGCATGCCCATTTTCTCATAGTGATCCATATTTTTGCCAAAAATGAATGAATAGTGTCAAGATATGCTTGCGATGTTAGTCCGTACGTCCATCTCCTTGGTTTCCGGATGATAACTTGAGTATCCTGCATCGGATAAAAACCAACTTGGTCACATGCTTACATATCACCCAAGACAGAACCTTATCAATATCCGGGTTGGTACCCCCAAGGTCAAGGTCACAGTTGCTAAACATAGACTAGAATTTCAATAAAATTTTGGTTTACGGATGATAACTTGAGTATCCTGTATCGGATCAAAATCAAACTTGGTCACATGCTTACTTATCACCAAAGACAGAACCCTATTGATATCCGGGTTGGTACCCCCAAGGTCAAGGTCACAGTTGCTAAAAAAGACTAAAATTTCAATAAAATTTTGGTTTCCGGACGATAACTTGAGTATCCTGCATCGGATCAAAATCAAATTTAGTCACATGCTTACTTATTATCGAAGACAGAACCCTATTGATTTCCGGGTTGGTATCCCCCAAGGTCAAGGTCACAGTTGCTAAAAATAGACTAATATGTCAATAAAATTTTGGATTCCGGATGATAACTTGGGTATACTACATAGGATCAAAACCAAACTTGGTCACATGCTTGTTTATCATCCAAGACAGAACCCTATCGATTTCCGGGTTGGTACTCCCCAAGGTCAAGGTCACAGTTGCTAAAAATAGACTAAAATTTCAATAAAATTGATTTCCGGATAATAACTTCAGTATACTACATCGAATCAAAACCAAACTTGGTCACGTGCTTGCGTATCACCAAATACAAAAGCCTATTGATTTAAGGAATGGTACCACCAAAGTCAAGGTCACAGTTGCTAAAAATAGACTAAACTTTCAATAAAATTTTTGTTTCCGTACGATTACTTGAGTATTCTGCATCTGATCAAAACCAAACTTGGTCACTTGCTAACTTATCACAATAGACATAATCCCATAGATTTTAGCGTTGACACCCCAAAGGTCAAGGTCACAGTTGCAAAAAATAGATTAGTATTACATATATTTGATTATTTGTTGGAACTACACATTATATCAAAACCAAACTAGTTCCAGTGCCTATTTAGCACAGGAGAAAGATCCTTTTTTTATAATTATTTGATATATATATTGTTCATAGTTATGCTTTTAATAATTTATGGGTTTCGATTGCAAGGAGGCGGGGGCATCCGTGTCCGATGGACACAATCTTCCATTTTTATTTATTGAAATCGGACAAATTTAAAGTGTCGACGTAACTTGGCAGCCACTTTGAGTTTTAGTGGATGAACATCTCCATAAGTTGATCCAATTTTGTACAAAATAAGATTTAATCATTGCGAACTGGCGTGGATAAAAAGAGGTGGAAGAAAGAAACAATGATAATGAATAATGAATAATAGAGAAACGGACAAAAAACAATATGTCTTCCATACTATGCCTGGGGCGACATACATATACCTTGTGGATCTGATATCTTTTATGCTGCAAAAAAACAACAAACAAATATAGTTATATGGTTATCGACGTGAAGAATAGGGTCATTCAAAAGAGAATTTCAAACTAATTTGACACGATTGAAATTCCACAAATCTTATTTTGTCTAAAATGTCTCTGTCCTAAACCCATGCTGGATTTCAATTAAGATTAGATTGGTAACTTTTTAATTTAAATAAAGGTGGCTCATTCATTTCATTTTTGAATCGGTGTGATATTTCGGAACTCTTGATATGTTACGTGGCTTTTAGAAAAATAAAAGTCCTAATTTCTAAATAAGGTAAAATCCAGAGAAATCAATTTCCGCCAAATTTCAATGTCTTCTATCTCCGTCAATAGCACTCGGACTTATATATTTCTTTTCACCATTTCAGTTAGTCTACAATATTTAATCAATTAAAATAGTATTCAAGAAATCCTTGATATAAACAATATCAGGAATGAGCCTCCTTAAGTTTGGTATTTATTTATTAGTTAATACTGGGTCAAAACCGCTGCTGGTGATTTGTTAGTACCCGGGGTTTCACCAGCCGAGTTTTTCAGTACTCTGGTTCTGACCAAAAAGCCAATATTGTTTGGAAAATTGTAATATCTAACTTTTGTAAAGTGAGGATTTTGTTACGCATCCATAGTTCTATGCGTGGTTATTAGCTGATTTTGGGTTTCCGTTAATACGATATTTGTTACTGGCTGTCCATCTAAACATCTTTGAGCTAATTGTTCTTCGAATGATTAGATCTCATCTGCACTGAAGAGACAAATGCTGTCTAAATGACAAGATTCAGAAACTAAATTTACAGCAAGTTTGGTATTTAGTTATCATTGAATTGTTTCTACTGTTTAAAACATAGAATTAGCCTGGTGTATTACTGGACATTCGAGTAAATTGTTTGCAACCGAGAAGGTTATTTCATAACACACATTTGAAAACGTCCATTTTTTACTTGTTTCTAATGTTACTTGATATTTTATCAGGTAGAGAACAAACAACTCACCCTTTATACAAATATCCAATATAATAATAAAAATTGCACCTTTTTCGTGTTGACTCTCAGAATTAAACGTTTTAATATTGTAAATTAAGATTTAACAATATTAATCCGTAGATGGATCCGATATACTGTAATGTATATATTCATAACGAGACTCAATATACGTAAAATTATAAGATAAAAAGTTTTTTGTTTTTTTTTCAATTTTGCGCTTCATTATCTCTCTCAACGCAGAGAAGCAAACATTCAATGTAAAGTAAATGATATGTGAAGTCTTGGCAGTGACTCGATAATTTCTTGCTTTAGCTGATGTAAATGACATGAAATTTATTTGAATTACCGATAAAAAATATTCCCCCCTCCCAAAATTAATTTGGTAGGTTACCATAAAATAAGTAAGAACCGAACTGTCAGTCTTAGAAAATTTTGTGTATAGGACGAACCGTTTAATAGTGATTAAAGTGAAACAGCTATTGACTGAATCGGAAGAATAATTGTTTTAATCTGTAATTAGCGATTAGTCTTTGCTATTGTTAAATTACAAAAGAGATTTACAGAAACTTTTGTTTTTCTTCCTTGGTACTGCTTCAGGATTTGGGAAGTAACACGTACCGTTGTTTTTTTTATTGTTTTATCTAATGGTAAGTTAATGGCATTAATCGTCTACCAAAAGACAGTGCGAAGGGTACAACGGTGCTCTTAATAAAACAAGACATGCTTACACTTCCGGTCCACCTGATGTCACTCTCAGTTTTTATTGGAGTTCATAGAGAAATGTCCTTACTGTTGAATTTTGTGTTTTCATTTCCACGTTTTGTGGCCGTCTTGTGTCATTGTTTTTCTGTGTTCTCGTTTTTGTCTCATGGCATTAATGTTTGTAATTACCGCATGCTTTGTTGATTCCCAAAAGGCCGAAAATTTGAGCCATTTCCTTTCCTTTTCCACTTTTGGGATATTTTAAGCTTGTTCCTTATCTTTTTTTGTATTTTTCCGTATCATTTTAAACTTGTAGCTCGATTTCATCATTTTATTTTGTTCAAAAATAAATGGAAACAGTTTCCAGCAATGACTAGGAATCAATTTAAACTGAAACCAGCTCTATAAACGTTATAAAACAGCAAGGAGTTTACAATTTTTATTATTCTAGCAGAGTGCATGGCATGAAATGACAAGAAACGCATTTTGTTAACAATATCTTATCAATATTTTGAGATCGATGATGTCACTCACATGAATATAGATCTTCGGCACCTTTTTCATGATAAATCCATTTCAAATTATTATTCAGATCAGAAGGGAGGGCTTTGTCCGTGAACAGTCGACATAAGTTAGTTTCATAGTTGTATGCTTGGCATTGCCAATTACTCAAACATTCACTTGCACAAGTGGCTTGACTTCTTGGAATAAATTCTAATAAAACACTACTGGAACTCGATACTTGTCGATGTACATTTTTCATCACTGTAGACGTTGCTGCTCTATAGCATACCTTTTCATCTAAAAATAACAAGCAATTTAGGGACTTAGTAAATATGGCAACTTGATATTGCGATCATGATATTTTCGATGTTATAATGGCCCGGATTGTCATGATATGGATAAAAGTAAATTGTTGCAGACATATTTCTGATTGATCGTCAATGAAATGGTGCAGTTATTTTACTACACCTTATATCAATACGAACGTTTGATATTTGAGCTTGTTTGTGTTTTATGACGTAAACAGGAGAGAAAACAAGACTACATTCCTCCCGGGAATTCGCATTCGCTCATTATGAGTAATTCCCTCCATTTGGGAACTTTTAATGTAAAAAAGGAACCGCATCGGTTAACTCAAAAGATCCGGATTTCCTCCCAACCTTTTATATTGTAATCACAAAGGCATGGCATGTGTGTTGTAGAGGGTGCTAATTCTTCTATGATCTACTATTGTTTTCATGAAGCAACTGCCCTCCATTCTTCAATTTATTTTCTTTACAATGCTTAGCAATAATGGTTGACATCTTTGATTCCCTCTTACCATTTTACTTCACTGTCTTTGTAAATCAAACGACAATCGTGAAGGTTGTCGAAACATTTTAAAGAAAAGTTCGATGATGTGAAAATAAATAACCAAATATAGATGTTACAGTAAATTCAGTTTCTGCAGATGGCCATGTAGACAAGCGGATAAAATCAAAACATTGGTAGGACCGTAAAACGAGCATTTGTCAATCTGACAGGGAACAAGTAATCTAAAAGATCTTAGAAAAAAAGACAAAATCAGCCAAGGATATAGCTTTGTAAGAGGAAGATAAACCTTATATAAGCATAATGCTCTTTAATTTAGATAATGCAAGTTTCCTAATTGAAATTGTCTTTCGGGTAAACACCGAAGTACTGACTACAGGGTCGGTGAATACCCTCGAGGACTTAATGTCCAATCGGATTCGTCGGCCCAGTGGTAATAAATAACAAATACCGAAGTATCATCTTATGTCCCTTCAGTGCAGATCAAATCAAAACATTCGGAAGACCATAAACCGGGCATTTGTCAATCTGATAGAGAACAAATAACCCAAAAGATCTAAATGAAAAGCCAATAACATCTAACAAAGCTATGACAGAAGGAGATGTAAGAAATACAGATATAATACTTTTCGAAGAGGGCTTTTTTCTCACTGGAACACAAAAGTAGAGTGCTAGATAGAATAATGAAATGAAAGAACGTAAAGTTGAATCGACAAGTTTTCTTTGTAAACTAAATGTCGCATTGTCACTGATGATACAAACTATTTCTAGTCACTGTTGGAAGGATGTCACAATATAACCCCTGGCGTATCGACATGAAAATGCAGAACTACAGTTGCCCCCAAAAACCTATATATTGCATAATTCAATCGAAATTATCAATTTCTGAAATATTCTTTGATTGAGTGAAAAAGTCCAAACATCACTATTCCGCTCCGTGAGTAAATCATTACTCAATGAATATTTCCGTGATAACTATAATCTCATATTACGGCAATGTCACATTATAGCAAATAATATAATTTCCTATACGCTTGTGTGCGTTGTTTAAGTTAGCGGCACATTCTTGATATATTACGAATACATGTTTGGTGTGCATTAGCGTCGGAGACTTTTGAACCTGCCCAAAATTTCACGACGTACACCAACGTGTTGTTATGCACGTTATGCACATAAACGCCACGGGCACGCAATACATATGTTGTGTGCATTATGTAGTAGTTTCTAAAAATACGCCCGTGTGCATGCGTTTGTTTCACGTCAAATATGCCAGTGAAAAGCTTTTGAAACGTTGCCATACGCCGTTACACGTTTTCTGAGAGTTGGCGATAAGTTTAATAAAGAGAAGTTTTTCGTGCGTTGTAGGTCACTAGTCTGACGTTATCATTGCGTCAATCAAGACAATTTCTTCAATTCCTTCATGCCAACGTGATAAAGAAATAGATATAAAGAAATGGACTTGCCTTTGCGTTTTCACAGAGACATCAATACATAAAACAACTTATACATGTAAAATTTAAAAAATAAATATAAGAAATGGACTTACCTTCGCGTTTACACTCGTCATTTAATTCTTCCCATGTAAAGTTACTGTAGCATGTTATGTTCTTTGATTTCGCACCATCAGAAAAAGCATATAATTTATTACACGAATATGAAGTGGTGTTAGAATCTATTCGAACAAAAGAGGCGTGCAGTATATTAATAGGATCTTCACATTCATAATCTGGAAAATAAAAAAATAATTTAAAATATCTAAATTTGCATAGTGTTGATTTAACCTCTCATGACATTGTTTACGATTAAAAATAAAAGTTCTATGGTCAGATTATTGACTAAATATGAAGAATGGTACATACCGAAATATAAATAAAAATGATCATTAAGGACTCAATACGACATTCACCTAGAAATTATAATTCTAAGAATTATCTATAGAGGTCAGTAATTTCACATTTTAAATATTTCCCGATGAATGAAGAAATGAAAATATATGGAGTAAATGTACACGGGACAAAATCCCTATAAATACATGTCAAGATTAAGCAAATGAAACAACAGTTTCATTGTTGTTCTTCATATTGAAGTAAAAGTTAGGCCTTCAACAAAGAGCAAACATTCCTACCTCATGCCTTTGTTACCATCTGAACAAAGTCATAACAGTGCTCTGAAAATTCAAATTGTCAGATTTTAGCCATCATTTTGCATTCAATGTTTTTTTCTAGGATCATTGATCAAGTGTTTGTGATCAATAATCATAAAACTATTCAATCTTTGATCGCAAGATTGTTATCCGTGATCAATAGGTTGCAATCCTATATCTCAAGAATGTCATATTTGATACTTGATCGAAAAGCTGTGGTCCTTGACCTGAAAACTGTTATCCTTCATCATAACAGTATAATTTATCATTTGATTATAAATGATAAGTTTATTCCATTAAGAAACAAATTTATTTTTTTAGTAAAAGTTGTGTATGTCTACCTCAATGGTTTACCTCTGATTTCAGAAAAAAAATATGCCATTAGAACTTAATAAATCCGGAAATAAATCATTTATAGGTTCATTAAAAAAATTTTGTTTAAAAGTGTGTTGGTGAATATAATTAGAACTATGAAATGAATTTACATGTTTAAACAATATAAAAACTTTCTTAGCTATTTTTTTATCAAATAATACCGAATCTGTCATTTCAGGCTTTATTAAATGTTCTATTTTCATTACATTTTTTTAAGTTGTGCCCTTGACCTTTGTCACACAAACCTCAAAATCAATAGGGTTCCTAATCTGATCATAACTCATGTCTATGCCAAGTTTCATTTGGATGTGTAATTTTGTTCTGGAGATATTGTGTGGAAACAGATAAGTCAAATTTTTCTTCTATTTTTAGAAGTTGCGACCTTGACCTTTGTTGCACAAACCTCAAAATCAATAGGAATCTTTCTCTAATCATAACTCATGGCTTGGCAAAGTTTCATTTAGATATGACATGTGGTTCTCAAGATATGCGGAACCAAAAGTTGACGCCCGCACGCCCAGACACGATTCTTCAAATTATAAGTCGAGTTCGACTTCGTCGCAACTCGGCTAAAAAGCAACATTAGATATGAAGTCTGAGTGTAAATAAATAATTGCTTAAAATGAAGGACCAGATTTGTTTTCATTTACGGGGACGACCATTTGAATGGGGGGGGGGGGTTGAATCGGG
>MJUU01014180.1:17360-28660 GCA_002080025.1 Modiolus philippinarum | reverse complement strand
TTTTTTTTTTTTGCCTCTTACTATTTATTAATAGAAAATAAAATGGGCCTATCGAGTATTTGTGATTTTGTAGCTTCACAACGTCGTTGTAAAATTATCTCATTCTATTTCGTTTCAATGTATTGTCTGTAACAACTGACTTACTAACATTTTATAGCATAGTAGTTTAGATCAATTAGCATAGATCTTATTATTATTTTAATGTTTACATTGGAATCAGAATTGTTGTAGAAATAACCAGCACAGATTGGAATATCATACCTCCTTTTAATTTAACAACGCCCAATACTCACAACTGAAGAAAGAAAAATCTTGTCCAAGTATCTCGATCCTCAGAGCAGGCCAGTTGTTCCATGTCTGTGGGTTTATTTTTATAACTGTAGTTACAATAGGATTTGTCAAATAATTGTAACTGAATGAACTTCTGTCCGAGTTTCCAATAAGCTGTAATAAAGGCAATAGGAAAATTAGACAAGTGAATTTGTTTTCAAGTATCACTTTAGACATCAAATCAGTATTAAGCTATAGATAAATTACTCAATTTTGGAGAAATTTACTCGTTTAAAGACAAAATTGAAAAGATATACGGCGATTCTTGAAATTCTTCGTTTGTGTTTTATCGTTTGTGATTTGTAACTTCGGTATTTAGGTACTGACAATCGCCCTTGAAACTGTAAAGAAATGTATTTTGATTGGCATATTAAAAAAAAATTTTGATGGGAGTGTTTGTAAAAAGATTATTCATCTTTTTGTCTTCATGCGTTCCAATTTCCATACAAACCACATCAAATCAATAACGTGAAATTGCTTCTCTATTACAAGTAAACAAATTTGCGAAAATATTTATTTTCTTCTGGAGTTCTCCAGTGATCAACAAAGAGAAATCTGGATGGTAAAACTCGAATGTAAAGCCCTATTTAAAAAAAAACTCAAAGTGCAGCAATATTCGCTGTAAAATGCTACATGCATTAGTTTGGATGTACTTTAATCCTATGCTATGGAAAATCCAGGAGTAAAAAAAATACCAATACTGCTGTTCAAGCATTCATTTTTTGTGTTAAATCTTGAAGTTTAATCATCTGTACACTTATTAGAGAGTCTACATAACTGAAATATGTTTTTGTAATTTACAGGAGTTGTTTTGATTTTCGTCCTAGCAAAAACGGTAGTCTTTTTGCCATAGGTTGCAATATGGAGAAGATAAAGGAAACACTTTCAATAACCGAAAATTTCAATCACATGCCAAAACTAAACAAGAAAAACAATAAAAAGACAACAGACAAACGTAGATAATGATAGAAACTCGGGATAGCCAGACTTAGTACCCGCACTAGCAAGAGCTATCGGCAGTTTTTAACCGGTTAATGGCTACCCAAACATCCCCTTCTCTATGCCGTTAACTCTTTGCAATATGTGCGTGATGATGACACTTTCCACCAGAATCGATTCTTCAAGTTCAAAAGACGCCCCTGGTCTTTTGTGAATGTACAATTGTCAAAAACCTAAGCTTTAAATGTTTTGTTTAAATTTGCAAGTGCAGAAAGGAATTTAAATATAAACTTTTTTTTTTTGCATTAAAATTAGTGTGCTCGCCTACCTGCTAAAGATCACGAGTTCGATCTTTGGTCGGATATAACTACAGACTTAAAAATTGAACCTTGCTACTTTCCTGCTTATAGCTCGTTGCCGAAATATTTGGCAAAGAATGTGTCAAAGCATGGTAAACAGTATTTTTGTGGAATTTTTATTTGCGTGATAGCAACTCTAACGCACAATTTGGTATGATAGTTTAGTTCACTGCATGGACCATATGATGACATATATTATGACTTTCTCTTCCGAAAATTACTGAGAATTATTTGTAGTGCTTATTATTTGCTAAATTAAAACTGAATCTGTTTTTCAAGCCCTTTTTGTCGCGTTTAGATTGCCTTTTGAGATTTTTGTTTAGTTTAAACTGCCTTTGAATTTTTCATAAAGTAACTTTTATGTGGATTAATAACAGAATAAATCGCAAACCGCTGTTCAGTAAAGTACAAAGAATCTTGACTTCGAAGAACCCGGTATCCAATATGAAAAAATAGAGGTACCGAAACTAAGTTTACTGTTGTCAAAGCCTACCACAAAGTAACCAAAGCACCATTATCATATAATATACTTCACATGAATTTCATTAATTTTGATCGGTTAACCATAAGGATGGTATTTTGGTATACCATGCTTCATACAAAAATCTTGACTTTCTATTGGGTAATCAGCATGTATTATTTTAATCTATTCCTTAATAGCTCCGCCCACTAGACAACCATTGGTTGCACCGATATAACACCCTGATAGATCAACCCAATATATGAACCTTCTCTCGATATATCACCTTCCTGTCGATATATCACCCTCTTGACTTATAATAACATTGACATTGTAATTGGATTAATTAATTAATTAGCATGAATTATAGTTCCATGCAGAAATAATACTGTGAAAGTACTTTAATTCGTGGTCATCAATTTTCGTGGTTTTCATAAAAATCACTATATTGTGGGAACTTAAATTCGTGGTTTGGAATTTTCTGCATTAAAACCCTTGGGAAAAATGCATTTCGTTGGGAGCTTAATTTCGTGGTTTTGACGAACCACGAAATCCACGAAAATTGGAACCCAATGAACAAAAGTACTTTCACAGTAAACGTAAAATTAATTTTCTTTCTCCCGACATATGAAGTTTGATTAAAATATGCATTTCAAGTTTTGTACATTCAATGTTTTTATAATGGCTATATTAATGGTTGCAAAATGCAATTTTTAATATAACCTAGTTCTGATTTTTTATTTGTTTGTTTTGCTTGCTTTGTTTGTTTGTTTTTTTTTATTTGTTTTATTTTTTCATGTTTTTGTTTTGTTTTGTTATTATTATTCTTTAAACATATTTTTGTTTGAACTAATGGTATGAGCATTCAGTATAATATAACACGTACAGCCTGTATGGAGGATGTTATACTTGAATATCACACTCGAAAATATTTTTTACTTCGTGTGATATTCCAGTATAACATCCTCTACAACAGGCAGTATATATATAATATGTTGAGTATACCACCCTTCTGTTGAGTATACCGCCCGCTCTAATTGTATAGAGACGTCATTTACGTTCCTTGAAGTAGTAATACAGTCAAGGTGTTCAAATGCAGTCTTTAATTTCGGGTGGTATATCATATAACCGCGCTCAGAAAAGAATATCATCATCGACTACGGTCTCGAGTAATATACTTATTTCGTGTGGTAATATAGTATACCATCCTCAATTGCAGGCAGTATGTGTATAATACTGAACTTCACACATATATTTTGAAGTACATATTTCAGTTTCATACCAACACATTACTTCCATTACTACTGTAAACCTCCTCTTTTCCATACAGGCTGTCCCAATATTTCATAATAAATGACTCTGTCCATCTCGAGTTATTGCCTAGTGGGTCTCCTATTAAAGTAAATATTAAGCATTTTTATATTCAAATTCGCATATGTTCAAGGAATTAAGTGTATAGAGCAGGACGACACAAATATAATGTTGATATGTATGGCAGGTTTATGATGATTTACAAGAATTTGCAGACAAACTAAAGATTAATTTGCACTTTTTAATCAAAATAGTAAATTTAAACATTGAATTGGTTTTTACATAATTCATCAAAATAAAACTTGGTGTGAATCCTGCAATTATATTTTCTAAGTATTAACCTAGGAGGAAAAAGATTTTCGTGATATTCTCTCGTCCGTCCTTAAGAGCTGAAACTAAATTGCAAGAACCAGTAGACGCAGACGTCTAGGTTAACGAACAAAAATTTCTGGTTCTGATGTAATGTTAACAGTTTGTTTGTTATGTATTGGGTGCATTCAACTACTGGAAAAGTCAAATAGTCATTAATGCCAAAATTGTACCGTGTCGTAACTGTTCTATTAGAATCGAAATAGTTCATCATTGTCTTAGGTTTTGTTGAACTTGCTTGATTTCTGAACCTGTATGTCAGGTTTATTTATCTTTCTTTTCCTTAACACACAATTATTTGCCCAAATTGTCTTACCCTGTGTAACCATTCCTGTTATGATTACTTCTTCAGAAAATGTTATGGTAAGGTGTTGGTTAGAGTCATTAGTTGCTGGCATCCATGAATCATGAAGTTCGAAAGGCCAAATAATTCTACAAAACAAGCATTAAACCGATCAGGACATAGGTTTAATAAGTTAATATTATTTTTTTAGTGTTAGGTTTGACTTTAATATATGTATGAATCATTTATTGCATGCAATGATTTTTCAAGGTGCTTACACTTTTTTTTAATGTGTATTTACAGAAGTGGTATACGGAGCAAACGGAGCAAGACAAGACCCGATGTTACTCGCGGTTTCATGAGATCTCAGACCACTAATTACTTTCGTTGTAATAGTAATAATAGCTGTGATGTATGCTTTGTTGATGACTTAAGTCTTTTGGAGAAAGATAAGAAAAATTTAATGTCTGTTTACAAAATAGGAATTTAAGAGTAACTTGTAGATTTTTTACTAAAGCACCTGTATTTCATGCTAAGAAGAACTTGAACTGTCACTGTTTTCACTGTCTCCAATATTGACAGTGACAGATTGTCGATTACCTCTAATGGAATTTTTACATTGTGAAAAAATAAAGGTTTTAATACATCTTAATTTCAATAGCGTAGTAAATATCTCTTTAATTTGAACTCTTATGTATCACCTTCATTACTAATTTAAATGAAGTAAGTTAGAACCGAAACGTCAGTCTAGAAACGAATAGTCTGAGGACAAAATCAACATCGGAAACAAAGACATCACATGAGTACAGTACGAAAAAGAAAAATGAAATCACACACACTCAAACACACGAAGATGGATAACACATACCTATGGGTGAGATCAGGTTCACTAGTAGAGGAAGCATCTCTTGCTTCTTACAAGACACCCGTCGTGTTAAAAATTTCAATTCGGTAGCAAAGTCAAATCCAGTTGAGGAAAACTTTATGTTAAAAGGAAAGATATATTGTCATGTAGGAAACAGATATTCCATAGCGGTCTACAAGGTCGAAAACTTTTGTAGTGATGACTTTAAGTTCTGGGAGACGTACATAACATAGTTCTTTTATAATATTTGTGAGAAACAATTTACGTTGATATAAATAAAATTCACTTTTTACTTTTTATATAGACACGGTGCTGAATACATTTTTTACAAGATGTATAGAGTGTAAATTTTTATTCCATGGTATGGCTTATGGCATACTTGCTTTCGCAGTGAGTAAATAATAGTTAGATTTTGATAAAGTGTGATTTACCTTGCTTTGGATGCAGGATGGTTTGAATAGGTAGATGAAGCATCTATGGTTGATGAAACATTTATTGGCATCAGAGATGGATCTATGAAAGAAAAAATTAAAGTTTGTTTTAGTAACAAGCACGTAATGCGAAATGGAACAGAAATTGAACACATAAGCAAAATTAAAACTTTAACATGAACTAAAGAATAATTTTAATTCATGATGAATGGTGCTATTACCTGTAATAAAGCACTTTACTTTTATCGGCTTCGTATCATTACTTGGTTTTATATAATACCAGCCGGGTTCTGGTATTCCATACGACTTCAATTCATCACAGGACTCAAAGGTATCTTCGGAGTATAAAGCTTAAATGAAGAAAAAGCACCGTAAAATGGTGATTTTTTGACATTGAAAAAAAATCAATATCGGTAAAGTCATTCCTACAATTTTCTTTTTAACATTTAAAAAAAATATTGCCTTCGACTGAATCAATCGCGAAAGAGAGATGACAACTATAATATAAAAGCATTTTTTCTAGGGATGAGAGCTTATTCTAAAGTGGTAAAAACTTACGTAAACATCGCTCTTTCTGACTTAAACATTAAATTAACATTTTTGTAAATTCTTAGTTTAGTATTGAAGAATCAAAGCTGCAGATTTCGATATAAAAAAAATTCAAACTTAAAGAAAAATTGACGCATTGACATTTCTTCTGCAAAATATGCTGGTAAAACGTTTTGCGAACTTTAAAGTACTTACAAATATTAAAAACAGAAATAGATTCATCACTTCCACATCCCTGCGATGAGTAACCTGGACAGGTAAGACAGGAAGATGACGGAGTATAATTTGTTAAAGTGCTGTAACATTGGCAGGTGGTACGTGATGTTACACCGGCAAATGTTGCATCCTGTCCAGCGCAATATTGAATACAAAACGTAGATGTCATACCAGAAAAAGTTAAAGAGCTTCCAGTAGAGTTGCCTTCAATTGTTAATTTTTCCACACAGCCGACTTGCTCTAAAGTATATAATTTATCTATCTGTTTAGAAATGTTATATAAGGTGTTTCATACAATGTACAACGATATTGAGTAATATATATATACATAATATGATGATCTATGACTGCGTTGCACAATATTGCTTACCAACAAAAACAAAAGCCTGAAAGGGCAAAGCATTAATAATAAAATATTAATTTAAAATTTGAAAGATCAAAAACAAAAAGGTCATGCTATAGAAAATGGCATTATCATAATTTTACATACACCGGAGGAATAAAAAATAAATGCATAAGTAAAAAGGTTTGAAAAAACACACCTAAATATAAATAAATGTATTTCAGATTGTCTGTTCAAGAGCCGTATTACTAGGATATCTGCTTTTTCTATGAATAAAACTATTTCAGATTTACTGATCAAGAGCCATGTAACTAGAAATATATGGATTTCTATGAATAGAAATATTTCAGATTGAAGAAGAACCGTGTTACAAGAAATATCTTTTTTTCCTTATAATAATGCTGATTCGTCAAATAAACAAGAGATGGATGTCGACATCAAACGCGGTTTTCCTTCCTTCATAGAAAAAGTATAAGAACTGAATATGTGCAAAGCTTTACTGACTGATATCCCCTCTCACTCATGAAAAGTATTTATCAAGTCTTTTCTCGAAAAACCACAAGCACACACGTGTGATCAAAACACCTATCAATATCTTAGTTCAACGCAGCATAATTCCTGGCAAATATTGTACGATGAAAAATCCCCAACAATACGCATATCTGCATATTATGTCTTTGCTACATACAAATTTTCATTCAATTCCGTTGGATAGTTAAAGAGGAGTTGCGCTTACACCTATTAATTTCTTAGTTCAAAAGGGCATAAATCCTGGATAAATTGCGCGATGAAACATCCAAGACATTAAGCATATATACATATGAAGTACCTCCTACATGCAAAGTTTCTTGAAATTTCATTTAACGGTTACAGAGGCGTTACGCTTACAAGCATATGGTCAACACACTAATCAAGGTTCAAAGGGGTATATAACTCCTTTAAAAATTGTGCGATAAAAAAATCCCTGACAATATGCGTATCTACATATTACGTCCTTGCTACAAACAAAGTTTAATAAAATTCCGTAAAACAGTTACAGATAAGTTGTGCTCACAAGCATACGGTCAATACTACTAACAATTTCTATGTTCAAAGGGGCATAACTCCTGGGAAAATTACACAATGTAAATTCCCCGACAACAAACAATTCTAAATATTAGTCCCTTGCTACATACAAAGTTTCATTAAATTTCGACAAAAACCCCCGACAATATGCATATTACATATTAAATCCTCGTACATGTATAGTTTCTCGAAATTCGGTTAGAGGAATACAGACACAAGATATTAGTAAAGCATTAGGTATAAATCCTTTAAAAATCACGATGAAAGATCAACGACTATATGAATATCTACTTATAAAGCCCTTGCTACATACGATATTTGTTGAAATTCAATTTAACGATATAGAGGAGATGCGCTTAATATCATATGGTAAAAACACCTATTAATTCCTAAGTTCAAAGGATCAAAAATCCAAGAGAATATGCACATCTTCATATTACGTCCTTTCTACACGCAAAGTTTCGTGAAAATCTGTTGAACGATTACAGAGGAGTTGCGTTTTCAAGATCTGGCAGCCAGCCTAGCCCGTCCGACCGACCACCCAATAACCGCCGCTCATCACCCTTTCAATAATCGGATTTCCCCCAAGGAAAAACCCGGATAAAATTCTGCAGTTTCACCTGAGAAATCCAGTTACGTTGCCACATGAAAATAGGTGGCGCTATACAATGCAAATATGGCTAAATTATTAAAATCGGTAAAAAAATAATCAAACAGAAAACATTCTGATATTTGTTTCTATCTGAATGTGTTTTCGACTATGTACTTATGATCAACAATTCTATTCTCAATTTCAGCTTTGATAAATACCCGTTCCCTTTCATACGCAAATGATAAATGTTTTTATTGGATTCCTTTTACTCATCTTATGTATGTGCGCGTGTGTTTATATTTCTTTTCTGTGCCGACTAATGTTAGTCTAGCTCTTGCTATTGCAGGTACCAAATCCGGCTATCCCGAGATCCTATATTTGTCTAGGTTTGTCTTTTGTATTTTTTATTGTTTCCTTTGTGCAGTTTCCTGGTAGATTGTGGCATGTTATTGTTATTTTCTGCCATTGTAGTTGTTTCCTGTTATCTTCTCCTGTCTTTGTTTCTTTGTTTTTCCGATGTTGACATTGTACCTGGATTATTCGTTTTAGACTGACGGTTAAGTTTCACTTATTTTAACAATACTTCAACTCACCGTTTGATATTTGACATATATACGGCAAAGTAACCATCTCGTCATAACTTTTACCGAGAGTACCATTATGTGACAAAAGTACGTCAATATTAAATGAATCTGACAAACTGAATGTAGCTATAAAAGTATCTGGTGATTTTCTTCCATCGCTCAATAGATATCTATCATTTCCAAATTGATCAATATGTGCATTCCACCAAATTTCGTGGCTGGCAAACAACCTGGCACCAAGAATTCCTCTGAGAAATTGTATATTCCTGATATCTGGGTTGACGAGCAATCCACCGCTAGTAAGACAACCTTTACTGGCCTCTACAAAGGTAGTCTTTTGCAATTCTAATGTGTAACAGATGCCTAAATAGCCGTACCATCCAGGCTTACAAACAGTCGAATCTACAAACAGAAAAAAGCATGTGATAAAAACAGGGTCATGGATTTTTAAGTATTTTAATAAATTATAACCAAAAAAAATAGTCACGGGCATGGACCTATTTGTAATTTACAAATCATAAGTACAGCAAAGTTTAAACACTTATAAGATGAAAAAGATCTATGATGAAGTGATAAAATCATGGAGTGTTTGATACATATTAAAACACAAAAGGTAAAACCATTTGTCAGTGGCAAAGAAAAGAAATATTAGTTATTGTTACCAATTCAGAAAAAAACGTATGTTCATCACAGAAATAATTATTTTCTAACTATTGGTTTTTGTTTTAATATATTTGTTTTTTTTTTTAACACGTTTCTTTCCAGAATTTACCCAAAAAACTAGATTGCTCTCAGAAAATAGTAATAAAAGAGGATAAAACCAACTGTCAAGGCTTGATCGTAAAATACAATAAATACCCAAGTTGCTTAAAAACTGTAAATTTCGCGATGCTGTACACGTGTTTCAAGGAGTAACCTCTCATCAGCAGCCTTAAAATCAAACAATATAGAAAGTCATAATCCAAAAGTAGTCACAAAAGAAGTACTCATTATCAAAAAAGTCGAATTAGGTTGCCAAATTCAGTACAAAGGACATCAACCGAGGGCCATACAAGGAATGAAGCCTCAGTATTTTCAAAAGGTTATTTTTTTTTAAACTGTAAATTTCTATAAAACGCACGGTAATTTTTTCATGTCAGACAAGTCTGACAATTAGGCTGGTGAATACCCTCGGGGAGGTCTTGTCCACCAGCAGTGACATCGGCCCAATGGTTTCAGTTCAGTAGTTATCACTTACTTTTGACACATAACTTTGGAGATGGTATTAAAATATTAAGTTTCCCAAGGGTTATAAATCATCATTCTCTTCTTTTTTAAGCAAACAATTTATTGACATTGAATAAATAAATGCACGCACACAAAATCTAAACAAAAACAAAGTAAAATACATGCTATTTGTGTTTTTATAAGCATAATGCCCTTGGATGAAGGTGTTAGGGTATAGTATATATCGGAAAACGAATACCGAAGCATAGAGAAAACGTCGAGGGTGATAATCTTTCATCGAGTGTGTTTATCGAACTGTCACCTGCATCCAAGGGCATTATGGTTTTTATTATACTGAGTGTTTAATTTACATAATATGTGAAAATAATAATAATGATAATAATAATAACAATAATTTTTTTTTTAATTTACTTAACCTCAAAAACACACAAATATTCAGTACTGTCTTATTACTGACGAACTGTGGCAAAATCATTTTTAACTGCAACTTAATTTGTGACAATGTTCTTTTTTATATGATCGGGTCACTTTTATTTTACTACTGAAAACATTTCTAACTTAATCAGTTTTAATTATTGTTGTCAACAAGAAAAGTCACAAGAAAATAAGAGTCTGTATAGATCGATTGTAGCGGGCGTAATTTTAGACATCAACACCCGTTGCATATGATTAACACACGTTGCTAAGGATGGGTGGGGGCTATCAAAACGTTATTGAAAATAAACATATGCCGATTATCTGATGAAATAAACGGATAATGTAAGAAATTTGCATAAAGTAAAAAAAGATTAAATGACACTATCTAGTACACTTACCAGAAAACCCGCATTCTGTCTCTGTTGAAGTGTTAATTGAATTACTTATCAAAAAGACTGATTTGTAGAATATACCACGTTCGTATAATTCTTCACATGACTCTGCCAGGACGGATTGGTCTGTGACAAAAAATATTATTTATTACTTTAACGACAAGCAACAATTATAACTAAACGAACTCTTTATATTTTAAATTATTTTATATACAAATACAAAGAAATTTAATGAAAACAGTTTTTTTCCTGTCCCTATTTATAAATTACTACAATTGTTGCAATTGTTGCAACTTGCAATATATAAATTAAACAAAATTTTGTTCAAAACTGAGGAGTATCTCCCTACCGCATAGTTATGTCTTTAGCTGATTTTGGCTGAACTATTTAGATTCTATTGGTAAGTTGTTCTCTATCAGGTTTTACATATATTCCGCTATATGGATTTTCAAATTTTTCGATTTGATCTGCACTGAAGAGACATAAGTTGTCACAAAACGCATATGTAGAAACTAAATTAACAGTAATTTCGGTATTTTTATTTATTGATGTTTTATTTTTGTCTAGA
>MJUU01014180.1:4832-17332 GCA_002080025.1 Modiolus philippinarum | reverse complement strand
TTTTTATTGGGTCCGTGTTGTTCATCTTTGTGTGTGTGTGTGTGTGTGTGTGTGTGTGTGTGTGTGTGTGTGTCTTCATTTTTCTTTTCTGTGTCATACTCATGTTGTGTCTGTTTTTTGTTGTTTCCGATGTTGCCATTGTCCTTGGATTATCCCTTTTGGATTGACGGTTCGGTTCCCACTTACTAGACTACATTGTCGTGCAGATCGCAAACCTTAAGGGTCCAAAAATGTCATAATAACTGCTTATATCAAACCTCAAATCTTCGGCCATCGTTTATTTTCGTTAAGCAAAATTATAATATAAACTTCAGAACAGACAATTTAAATCTAATATTAACCATTTTATTGTGGAGAGCTACACTTTCGTGTGTATTTTCGTCAGTCACAACATGTTAATGATTTGCATTCTTTTATACATTTAAGGTGTCTCATTGGTATTATTCCACCATTTTGTTTACTACTTGTACATTTATGTTTCATACATTTAGAAGTTTAACAAAATAGTTATTTGAAATCTAAAGAAAATTAAAAGTATGTGAAATTTTTATTCTTTAACCGTTTAACAACATTTTCATTACAAAAAAGTGAACTAAAACACACGTGCTTTGATTCTGTTGCTGGATTAAGCATGGGAGATAATTTGATAAAAGAATTTCGTATAGATATCACTAGAAAAAAAATTTCACAATATATCTTTCTTATTTCAACAATAACCCCTTATTTTTTTCTGTATGTAAAGAATATAGTAATTTCAAACCACATGCAAAGTAGGAACAAAATCCATAAGTTATCTCCACATATGGTCATTTCCCCTATCATTTCTATGTAAAATCATTCAATTTTCAATTTTAGTTTTTGTGCTTAAATTCACGGTGACCCCCAAATTTTATTTTATATTTTGAACAAATAATACAATTATGTTTTTACACATAAAATTTCACAAAATTCCATATAAGAAATCAACACCCTGCAGACACCTTAAATGACATGACATACATGTATCTGCAATATCAAAAAGCGCAATAATTTTATTGGGAAATCGCAGGACATTGACCTAAAAATTATATCAGAAACGCTCATGTGTTTAACTTTTGTAGATTTATTATATTTATCTATTTAATACAAGTTAGCACGTACTTGTAGAATAGATATTTACAGACAGACCAGTCCCACAATACTGGAAGGGATGTCCTGGGCATAGCTGGCTGCATTGGGATGTATTCAGTTGTGGCATGTTATTTATATGGGTCTCGTTTAAACAAAAACAAGCGTTGTCTTGAATTCCAGCGAACTCTGTTCCATTTCCCATACACAGTTGTTTACAGAGGGTAAGCTCCATCCAGCTAGTCAAAATCGGTGATATTTCTATGCTTGAAATGTTAAAACAGCCAATGTTTTCTGCAAACAAACAGAAATTCAATCAAATTTCTTTCGATTTTCATTATAAATATGTCTAAAATCTAAAACGTAACTGATAAGCTGTAATTGTTAGATGATCGTTAGATTATCGGCTTTGTCAATCTAAGATTTGCTGTTTTCTCCACTAAATAGTAGGGTGCCCAAGAGACGATTTTTCCCGATTTTGGGTTAACGGAATAACACACACCTGTATTATACATGTTTGGAAAGAGGATAACATGGCGCATCGAAATGACGATGTCGTAGAGATTGAATCGGGTCACATTTTATTTTAGATGGGGTCAAAGGTCAGCTCCTAAAATTTGGAAAATTTTGATGCATTTTAAAGTAAGTTTGATTTCACAGATAAACTGCAACGAAATTCGAATATTGTTGTAATTTTTTTTGGGGATAGTTCTTTAGTTTTACCTTTTATAATGATGTGTCTGTTGTCTTTATTCAACAAGTTTCAAAGGTGGCATTTTCTTTAAAAGGTCTGTCATTTTGAATATTTACACCTCCGTGATATGAGGGGTTCTTTCGGATATAAAGAACTGCGCATTTCTGACTTTTATAGAATTTTTCTTTAAAGAAAAGCTTGAATTTAATTTTAAAACTAACCGCTAAAAAATAAAATAAGTTTGGGGAAATAAATCGTACTTTCGTTATTGGTATAAATAAGTCAATTTTCCCCAAAAAACACAAACTGACATAAATCTTAGTAAGATCGTTTCCACTGAAATAAAACCTTATAATATTATCTGAAATGACACGGAAATGTTATTTTAAACGTGAAAACAAATACATGTGCTTGGAAAATCAAAACATAAGCAATGTAAAATTGTTACTAGATTCCCGCTATTTAACTAGAATTGGGCTTGTCAAGTAGTTTTGACAAGAAATGATTAGAGTATCCTTCATTGTACACTCAAAAGAATATGACCAATTGGCATGGTCTTCATATCGACTAAAATTTGAAAGTTTTACGCAAATTTTGGCTTTTTATTTGTTGATTTCGCTTTAACGGTGGACATTACATCCATGATTTTTGGAGCATAGGTACAATTCGTATATGTACTTTCGTTAAAGTTGGAATATTTCAGAAGGAAAGCATAGTTATTTCGCATTTAATGAAAATGTCGTTAATTTAGACTCAAATTTATCCCGATATTAATAGGAGTTTCCGCGAATCCAATTAGTGACGTCACAAAATCTAATTTACATATGCAAATTAACATTTTTGGTTGGCAAAGCCGAAGAATTATCACTATATAGCATTGGGATAAATTTTTTAATTTTTGATAACTTTTTTATTACATGCACGATTTTGGATCTGTAAAATGCATGTTAAACATTGAGATATTCATATTTTTTCTACCGATTTACTTTTTAATAAAAATAGACAAATATTTTTTCATGTGAATTTCAAAAATGTGAAAGTTTCGAAAAATTATATGGTTTACAAAATACACTAATTCCATATATATTAAAAATAAAAAGCTGAACATATTTACATCCTGTAAAAGTGTAAATATTCCATAATTTAGATCAAAAAGAATTATCCATTTATCTTAAATAACAAATTCTCACCAATTAATTGAAAATGACATTTTTATTACCCTAATCAGTGATTACGATTTCTTGCCAAGCAAAGGTAATTTTTCAAGCTGGTGACGTCACGGCGGAAACTCCTATACCGATAAATTACAAAAACCAGTCAAAAATAATTTGCATTCTATGATTCAAATAAATATTTCAGGTCTGGACTTAACCGTAATTAGCTTTTTATTAGAATGTAAGAGAGCACTACTATTTTCTATAACTTTAAAGATACCATATCCCGAGCACTGTTATAGGTACCTTTAAAAAAGACGATATTGGAGAAATCGTGACCACAGGAACTTTCTACGAAAGCTAAAATTTTGAAATTTAATAGTTGTTCTATCATTTAAAACAAAAATTAGCCGTGTGTGATTCCGTTAACCCAAACTCGAAAACTAAGCGCCTTTTTGGACCTTGGGCACCCTACTAAAAGCAGCATGCTAGATGATCAAAGTCTGGTAGCCTAGAAAGTAGAAAAATAATGATATTCAAAACATTGTATTGTGTTTAAGTATTTATCAATTTGTTATAATTATTAACAATTCATGCCATGTCTGTATATTCAGTTATTATTTAGTAAAATGAATTTTCAATGCAAGTTTAATATTTTCGTATTTTTTCAAGATTGCGATCCTATATATAAGTAGGTATCATATACATATAAAAAGGGACGTCTTATTAACTTTCAAACAACATCTTTACTACATTCGGATACATTTTGTATATTGCTAATCATATTAAATTTTTTCACTAGCATGCAAATTTATTGCATACTGCTTTTATGCAAATACAACGGTTTGACCTCCATTTTACAAAATCACGACTCACTCGTAGATGCTTCTTGTAATGAATTTAATTGCAAACAAAATCATATTAAGTTACCTGCAGATTTTTCACAAAGTGCATTTCCTGCATATTTCTCATGGTGACGTGTCTGGAAATAATCTTGATTCAATTTACTCCAGTCTAAGAAAAAATATTCTTTCAAGTTATTTTCATCGACGTGTGGAAAATATCTTGTTATATCACCTGAAGCCCACGTCTTTGGTCCCAGTGAAAATGTATCAGCCAAACCTATTAAGGTAAACGAGTATCCAGCAAACAAAGACGACTCTGGAAAACAAACAAANCCATGCATTTGTTGATGAAGGGATCTAGTGCCTTTTTATCCGCATTTTCTCTTTTACACCACTTTTTACAGAATGATATGACGGCTTTTTTAATGACTTCACGACAGTCCTTCCAAATGATTTTTGAAGGAGGACGATATTTGGGTCCTTTTTGGAGAAAAGTTAATTTTATTGACCATCATAGCTTTTTTTCTTAAATTCGTTTAACTCCTCCCATTTCTTTTCTACACTTTAACTGTTGGAATGACATCTCTGCAAGGTCAAATTAATTTTGATTTCGTTGATAACGACTTTTTTTGGATTTTTATTTACAGTATCAGACATACCTGAAGTATTATATCATGTACCTTAATTGTAAGTCACTCTAAGTCATGAGAAAATATTGTACGTTGACAAATAGTCACCTTAATTTATTGTAGACTTAGCAAAACTAAATAGAAATATAAGTACTTGCTCGTAACCTTCTTGCTTTGCTTCTAAATTTTATCATATCTACTAACCATCTTTACTGGTATGACTTCGATGTAGTGTTTATTGAGTGGCAAAATATTATGCAAGACGAGAATTATTTAGATACATCGGCAAACGAATACCGAAGCCAGAATCGGGAAAGGGGAATTCAAAAATCATAAATAAAAAAATCACGGTAATTCATATACAACACAAATTGAGACAGTATGTTAAAGACAAAACAAATAAAACAAAAAAGAAAAAAGACGCCACATAACTAAGTGTGAACCCCTGCAAAAACTGAGGTATCATCAGGTGCTCCGAAAAGGTAAGCATGATCTGCTCCACGCATGGCACCCGTCACACAGCCAGCTAGAATATAATGTTGAAAGATCTGTTTGTGTTATTATGAAATAAATAAACAGATAAAAGAACTAAAGCAACAAGAAAAAAATAATGGACGTTTTACATTATAAAATTATGGCACTTCTACGATTTAACGGAGCAATAATTAAATATTGAACGAGGATTTACCCCGAGTTCAATATATCTTTTGCGCTCCGTAAAACCCCATATTGATCGAGTATGGAAGTGTCATAATTGTTTTATTATATTTGATTGACATGATTTAAATCAATGATGACATCCAAAAAGGGTTGTGGTATATCTAATATGGGTGTGTAATGGGCGTGACATTGAAACATCAACCAACGTTACCGTGCAATATCCTGATTTATCATGATCATATGTGCCATATCAAATTTAATGGAGCAGGTTAATTTCCATACTTTAAACACAGAGACAGAAGAACAAATATAATAATATAAGATATAATAGCTAGTCCTCAACAAAAAAAAATGTGTGTGACATTATCGCCGGCGCTGCAAGACAGACAGACATTCGATCGACACTAGGGACAATTGTAATATAAGCAATTATTATAAACCAAATGCAGGGATGCCACATTGACCTATGTCTAATGATATTTCACTCAATCGTCGTTCAAGCAGTATTTCTTAATATGAAACACATCAACAAATTTTACAAAGAAGGACAGTAGAACACCGAAGGAACAAAGGTGTGGAATTTACAAAAATGGAAGTCCAAAGACATGGCCAAAACGAGAACACAGAAAACAATGACGTTAGATAGATACAAAGCACATAAAAAGCTAAGACATCACAACATTCAAAACAAAGGCACCTACAGTGTGGACTCCAGTGAAACTTAGAGTGACATCAGGTGCTCCAGAAGGGTGAGCATGTCCTGCTCAGTTAGCAACACTAGTCACACTGTAAGTGAGTCAAGCAAGGAAAATGTCCAAATCGGTTGCCAAATGCGGGAAGACGTGAATCTAGCTGGAAATGTCCACTTTCATTTGGGATACTGACACGTCATATCTTTCAATGATGTTATGTTGACGACCATAGAATTTCTCGAAGGATGAAATTAACATAGGTTGAACAAATCCCTGACTAAGCAGCTCTTGGGACAGTGTTTTTGCTCTGTTCAAAAAATCACTGTACAAAATACACGCTCGACAGTAACGAATCAACTGTGAAATGTAAAACCGTTAAGCATTATTTTGTGTTTCCCTAACTGGTATATATTGAATATTCATCCATTTCGATTCCATTTGTGAAGCTGGACATTTAAATTCATTACTACTCCTAGAAGTAAAGATTATAGTGATAAATTAAAATTATGACGCTTGTTACACAGAATATATAAACAATAATGAAGTAGAGAAAATCTAAAAGATGTATGTTTAAAACACTGAGTTTTATTGAAATTCTTGAAATTCATGATAGGCCGTCAAGAATTAACATATAGTATGAAGCTGCGGTTGTGTCAGTGTTCTCTTTGATGTCCGATTACTTTTGCTGAATATGATACATGATATATCCTATACTTGCACTTTCATTCATAAATAACAGAATCACAAAACAAGAAATCGAAAAAAAAATACACAATTACCTGTTATATACTCATGTAAAACAGTATGAATATCTTTTTCAAAGACTGTAGCTAAACTTGCACCTAGAGATGTGCATTTGTCACGATAACTTGGTGGTTCTATTTTAGTGTTAGAATTTACTCCTAAGTAACATTTCCCTTCATAACTAATCCACTTTTCTGGACATTCTGTACTTCCATCTAAAATGTAAAGACTAAAGAAGTAGCACTTGAATCTATCTGTTAATGTTGTTTTATGAAACTGACATCATTATATTATTTCAAAGAAATAAACCCAAGATCGGATTTCATTTCGAATTTTGAAGTTTACACTACATATGTGTTTTTGTCTAAATTTGCGATAAGACACAGTAACAACAAAATTGACAATTGTTCTGTAAAAACTGCGCACATAAAAAGAGTCTTGTTTTAGTTTGCGACCATTTGAAATACACATTTCAATAATAAGATTCACAACTGATCCTGCAAATGGTTTTCATTTAACTTGAAAGGGTTGGTAAAAAATTAAGGGCGACACAAAACGACCATTCAGGACTTATAACTAAACACCAAAGTTACTGAAGAGACTAAAGATGGTAATAACTTAAAAAGGATATGGAGTAAATGCAAATGAGAAAGAGTCTCTACAAATACATGGGAAAACAAGCAATGGAACAATTGCTTCATCTTGAAATCACCTTGAGGCCTTAAACATTGAGCTATGCTCATAGCTCAAAGCAAGTTCAAGACTGCCCCTAGCACCGGTTTGAGCAGAATTCATTTCTTGATGTCGAGCAACGCTACATCCATGTTTTTGAGCTGATGTTCGCTTTTCTGTTCAGATCTTATTGGTTCTTTGTTCTCTATCAGTTTTACACGTATTTCTGTTCATGGACTTCCAAATGTTTCGATGTTATCTGGACTGAAGAGACATAAGTTGTCGAAATGCGCATATGCAGAAAGAAAATTCACAGTAACTTCGGTATTTTGTTATTTATGGCTCATGGAGCAGGATCGTCAACAATCTTACAATTAATCTCTCAGCGTTGACTCTTCTTTCAGCATACATAAACGATATAGACAATTCTTTAACGTTTGGGTCAAATTTGTAGGTATCATCTGACATTATATGGACCTAATTAGCATTTCTCTCTTTTGGTTTGTAATGTTTGCAAACTTCCTGATTTAGATTTTTGTAATTAGAAATGTAACGCTTTCTTTGCATGTAGGATTTGCCATGCAACTGTTTTAGACACTGTCATATTACTTAAAATATAACACTTTCATATATGAAATTGGCAAATCTTCAATACTGATCTCCTTTTCATAACTTACAACTTATCTTGAATTGAAGAATTGCTGAGTTCCGACAGTTTCCCTTTGATTTTCACAAATTGTTTATTTCAGTTTTGCATCGCAAACAAATGCTTAAAAGATACACGAACTTATCATTATAAAAAAAATATAAAACAATTACACAAAGAAAATAAAACACTAGAAGTGAGAATCCGAGAAAGTATTGAAAAAAATGCTGAAACTTAAACTCAGACCGAATTGTCGATTACCTTTAAGCATTTATTATTTGTTAAGACTGAATCAATATTTCAAATTCAGCAAATATTGCCTTTGTCTGACAAAAGAGATAATTATAATGATCCCGATGAAAACAAATGATGTTTGATTGTTAAATCTTTTATAATAATCATCATTATATTATTGCTTTACTTGCCATAAAATTTACACTCTTGTTGTCCTCCACTCAAGGTGTAGTTTCCAGACAGACTTATTCCCAGTTGAAAAAGTTCATAACATGATTGGTATTTTGGGTATTTTTCTGAAAGTACCACAAAGGTAGTCTTAAAGTTTGCAGTAGTACATCACCAAGCTACGTATGAATTGACAACAGAAACAAAACACTTATTTATTATTGTTTACCTTTATTATTTTCAGAAGCCGGGACTAAGTAAAGGAGAACCGAACTGTCAATAAAACACGAACAATCCAGCGACAACGGCAACACAGGAAATACCAAGAAACAATGATATCACGTGAACACAGGACAGAAAAGAAAAAAATGAAGACACACATACAGATGAACAACATGGATCAAATATAAACCATGGGTGAGATCAGGAGGACCGGTAGAGTAAGTAAGCTTCTCCTACTTCTTATACGATCCCCGCCGTGTTGAACATGTCAAAAGTAAATTCCGGTCAGGAAAAAACAAACAAACTTCAGCTCTTAAGTTAATGATCTGGTGTAATCTGGAAAACAAAGAATTCCCATTGCGGTTCGAAAATTCGTGATGTCGACCATAAAATTTAGCAATTTTTGTAGCAGTTATATATCTCCATTTCGGACGGTATACTGACAAAGGCCTAGCAGTGTGAAATCGATATTTTTGGTTTTTTAAAGCAAGTGACAAATATCTTACCAAAAGCAAAAAAAAACAAACTTTCGAAAATTTTTAAAATTACCCATGGAAAATAAAACACAAGGTTATTTTGTACCCTCACTGAATTTTTTAATACAACTCTGATTTGACTGACAAGTTAGTCGTATTTATTCCCCAATAAAATTTTGTGAGAAGCAAAGGGTGATAACTTTAACATCAGAGATACCGTCCTACAAAAACTGACCCAGGCTTACGAAAAGACGAAATTATTTATTCCTTGGATCATGTAATGTCGCGCAAAGTTTATTTCAATACTGCGACGTGAAATCTCGCTCAATTTTTGAGCCACAAAGACGGTGCCCTAGATCGATGGTTCTCTCCTTTTACACCGGATTCCTCCACCACTAAAATTGACTGTTCCTGTATAGGTGAAATACTAGTATTTCTGAAATGGCGTTAAACCCCATACAAACATACAATCGGAAACTCTCTTGCCAATTACATATGAACTTCGTGTATAAATTTATGAGAAACAAAATCTGAAGATATATAACATAATAAAATCAAATCTAAAGCAATGGACCTGTAACATGTTTAAATAACATTCACAGCAAAGGGTCAGTTAAGGACCTTTAATAACAGTATGCATTTTAGATTGATAAACGAAATCAATTAATATTCAATTCAATGCGATTTATATTTAAACCATGAACCAATCCTTCTACGAAAATGAGCATTAATTACTATATGACACAAGTCTTACCAATATCATACACTGAAACATAGTTTCCAGATCCACCACAAGGAACCCCTTCATTACATAATCGAGTGCACAGTGATGCATCGGCCTTTACAGGTAACGTATCACTGCAAGCACATTTATAGCTGTCTCCAGTCATTGCATATTCACTTCCAACTCCTCTGCACCACTCTACACATTGTAATACATCGGTATATTTATAAGCTGTGAGTTGGTGAGTTATTTGTGATGTCTCTACTGCATAGCAGCCTTTATATCCTTTATAAGAACAAACACATATTATGTACCAATCATTTGTTTAAAAAAAATCGTTTGCGCGCGTAACCTGACGGGATAAGAAAGCATTTTTCAACGAAATATTTGACAATTTATAAGTTCATTTCGCAAAATTAGCACCTTTCTAGCTATTACAAAGTCTCAATAAATTTTATTTAATTGGTGCACCTTTTTGCTACAGAATGCTGATTATATTTCTATTATCTTTTTGTTATTTTTTCTTAAATTTTCGCTCAAATATATGACAAGGCAAATAAGATTTTTTTATAGATATTTGTAATCAATCTATTTTTGTAAATTCAGGAATCAGCAAAATAGCTGGGTCGTAAAACAACGGCAGTAGAATACCGAAGGAACAAAGGGGTGAAATTTACAAAAATCGAAGTCCAAAGGCATGGCCAAAACGAGAACACAGAAAGAATGACGCCAGACACAAAACAACGACGCTAGACAGACACAAAGCACAGAAACAAAAATCACAACATTCAAAACAAGGCACTCACAGTGTGAACTCCAGTGAATCTGAGAGTGACATCAGGTGCTCCGGAAGGGTAAGCATGTCCTTCTCCGTTAACAGCACCCGTCTTACTCTGACTGGGTCAATCCAGGAAAATGTCAAAGTCGGTAGTCAACTCCGGGAATTGATCAAGTAATTACTACATGATGCGCAAACAAACTAATGAGCAATCGGTTCTTCTCGGAAAACAGTGACCTGTGTATTGTCTATAAGTGTATACCACGTAATTGGAAAGTAAGACTTTTTTCAAATTAGATAGCTTCTAGATACCTTTAAAGGTTGCAAAATTAGAAGCGCTCGGTTCATTTCTGCATTATGTATGATACTTAACTAAATCCCAAAAACATAAAATTGGGTTGACCTGTGGTAAGGCTCATAAAGAAAAGTACAAAGTACGTCATTTGATTCTACATGTATATTTACTCCTCAAAAAAGTTAAAGGTCATTTGAAAATAGAAAATATATTTTCTGTGTTTTACTTTTACAGTAAATCTCCAATCCTTGATCAATAATTTGGAAGCATTAAATGTTATCATGTATGATTTTGTACTAAAAATACGAGAAAGGGACAGCCAAGTAGTAAAATTTAACTTTTTCCGAGGTGTCTCTTAACTTATTTGCTGACTATATTTGAAGAATCTTTACAATTTTATTTCTATGTTGATAAATTCTATTGCGCACTTTTTCGGCTTGAAAAAGATTTAATTTGACAATTGTCACATCAGTGGTAAAGAAATACTAAAATCATATCTTTACCTAAAAAGCATTCAATGTAAGTCACCAAGAGTTATTTGTTCCTAATGAAATTGCAGTTTTACAACTAAATGCTAATATGTCTATAGATTTTCGTTTTGAGCTGAATACTTGTTATCGAAACAAGTCGTTTTACCTACCACATGTTCCCAGAGCTTGTTTTTCACGGGTTCTGAATACTTTGATAACTACTGTTACCAGAGCAATTTGTTTTTATTTCTGTTCTCTATACATTTCATACGAACATTTAATTTTACTCATTTTCTACATGTTCCCAGAACAATAAAAATCATTATTTCATTTACATAATATCATGATTTTTCGATTTGAGGTTTTTCAATATATTTGATTAAACAAGATAGATTTTTTTTTCATTTTACAAGATATAAATAACTTCTTTTGTTATTCATCGCCTTCGAAATCTATGGAAATCAAATAAAAAATTGCTCTAAAATGATCTATAGGTTCTTTTAATGTTTAAGAAAAAATGCAAGCCATGTAAAACAGAAAAACAAAGTGTAGCGTAAAACATTTCTTCTTTAATATATTATACAACTCCCTTTATTTTTTTTAGGGTCCTTTTTCAATTTGGTGTTTCGTTCTTTGTAGATACTCATCCAAACTGATTAGCAGTACTATACTTTCTCTAATTTTTGTCCTGTTTTCACGTTTCCTGGACGGTTGGAGAAATATGTTTCTCCTCTCTAGAGAGAATGTTGTTCTCGGCAAGTGATTGGATGAAATTCAATTATGACGTCAAACATGTTTGCCGTTTTCCGACTTTACCATTGTGACGTCATGAAGAAAGGCGACCATGCCTGATGACGTCACGCACAAAGAACACATTTATTTCGGATCATCAGGAAAAGGGGGTCGTATTTTTGTCAAAAATCTCCTTGAAATCATTAGAGAAATAAAATCCGCAATCATATCTCGTGAAAAACGACATTTCTACACTCTCGATAGTTAAATTTTCAAATATTTTAAACGCTCGGCAAGCCTCGCGTTTAAAATATTTGAAAATTTGACTACCTCTAGTGTAGAAATGTCGTTTCTCACTCGATGCGATTGTGGATTCTATATATAACTAATCCGAGATTCTGATTATCGCAAAATATTCAACGAATGATCGAAAAACGCAGTAATTCACGAATGCGTGCAGCGCATGAGTGAATTACAACGTTTTCGATCATGAGTTGAATATTTTTGATAATCAGAATATAGGATTAGTTATTGTTTTTATTATATAGATCTTATTCT
>MJUU01014174.1:27613-40480 GCA_002080025.1 Modiolus philippinarum | reverse complement strand
TTTTTTGATTGGTTACATCCAAAATTCTTTAGCCAATCATATAAGCTGTCCGGTAATCGAAGTTTTGGTCGGTAAACCAGGATTACCTACGGATAAACCTGGTTTTCCTACTTTTGGTTAATTCCGCGCTGTAAAACCTACTTTACCGACTGGTAAAGTAGGTTTAGCAATAAAAACTCATAGGAAACGAGGTTACCATGCATTTAATTTTGAAAACTTCCATTACCGTTCGGTAATGGGGGTTGTTTGTAGGTAAACATGTATTAAATGTTGAAAACCCATATTATCGGTCGGTAATGGGGGTTTTCTAAGCTAAACCGGGATAATCGACACGGTAAACCCGGTTTACCTAAGTTTTGGTTAATTTCGCATGCCATAAATGCGCATTTCGACAACTTATGTCTCTTCAGTGCAGATCAAATCAAAGCAGCGTTGTTTGCAAAAATCGAATCCTGAAGACATGGACAAAACGAAAATACAGAAAAAGATGTTGTTAGACAGCTAATAAGCACACAATCAATTAAAAACCAAACATTCAAACCCAAGGCACTTACAGTGTGAACTCCCATGAAACTGAGAGTGACAGCAGATGCTAAGTTATTAAAATTTTTAAAATGATATTCTGGAGCTTAAATGAACGGCGCCCCCAAATTTGTCTTGCGTTTTGAAAAATGATACAACATAGAAAATTCACATAATTCTATATGAAAATTCTAAAATAACGAAGATGCATAATAAACAATAGATTTCGTTATGCTGTACACGTATTAGGAAATTAATACCTGAACTAAGTTCCACGCTGACGGCCATGAGGTGCGGAAGTCTCCTGCACCATTTTTGAAGGAGTCCAACTAAAGACTCCCTTGATTATTTTTGGATTTAAACGACATGATAATTTCATCGAAAAGGGTCCGTCGTAGGGTCAAAAACTATGTTACCCGCTAGGAGTCATATCTTATTAAGTACGGACTTTAAGGTCAACTTTTTATGTGAGACCATTGTGACTATCACATTGAAGCTTCCAATTCTTTGAATGAATAGCTCACCGTAGCTATAGATAATACTGAAAATAGATTTAAAAAAAAATCTGTAGCACATCAGCAGTAGGATGCCCTGAGGGAGAAAGAGCCTTCTACTGCAATGCATACAAAGGAATGGGATTGGGCACAAGTTATTGCAACTTAATTTACGCCCTCTCCCTACAATAACAAATGGCATGACAAAAAGCAAACATCATACATATATCTATGTAGAAAAAAATAATAAAAATATCTAAGTTTTCTCATAATGATATAAGAAAAAAATAAAATGAACTTTACCTCACATAACTCATAGGAATCTGTTAGTATTTTTTATATATTGAAAGACTTTTTCGAATATACTCATATTTGTTTGCAATGTTAAATTATCCCTGCCAAAGAGTAATATCTCGATATTTCGGTAATGCATAATGAATAATTGGGGGGGGATAACAAAATTACAGAACAGAATATCAAGAATCAAAGTTTAAAGGCAAAGCATGTGGAAATACGCCGGAAAATTGTATACCGCAAAGCCCTGACTTAGTACAGACATGTCAAAAAAAAAATGGTGGGTAAAACCACTTTATGGCGTGCCAAACCATCCCTTCCATTTGGGTAGCGCCCGGTCGCAGCTGTGCAGCAATTGCTATTGAAAGGTCATAAACAGTAAAAAGAAATGATCATCCCAGTATTAAGTAAAATTTAATCACAGTTCGGACCGAAACTTCAATTTTTTCCACAAGGGACTGGTATCTATAAAAAAAAACTTTTTGAATGATCGTATTAGACGGAATTTTTTGAAGCCTTGATTAATAAGGCGGTAAAGAAAATAACTATGTCTAATGAGATAGTTTGTTTAATTTATGCTAGCTCTCGCGTAACGAATCAGCTGTACACTCCGTAAGCAGTAGAAGTTATTGTTGGGGAAATCGATAATTTTGTCCCAATAACGAAGATGCATAATAAACAATAGATTTCGTTATGCTGTACACGTATTAGGAAATTAATACCTGAACTAAGTTCCACGCTGACGGCCATGAGTTGCGGAAGTCTCCTGCACTATTTTTGAAGGAGTCCAACTAAAGACTCCCTTGATTAGTTTTGGATTTAAACGACATGATAATTTCATCGAAAAGGGTCCGTCGTAGGGTCAAAAACTATGTTACCCGCTAGGGGTCATATCTTATTAAGTACGGACTTTAAGGTCAACTTTTTATGTGAGACCATTGTGACTATTACATTGAAGCTTCCAATTCTTTGAATGAATAGCTCACCGTAGCTATAGATAATACTGAAAATAGATTTAAAAAAAAAATCTGTAGCACATCAGCAGTAGGATGCCCTGAGGGAGAAAGAGCCTTCTACTGCAATGCATAATGATTTTAATTTAAAAATATTTTATTGCATTAAATCAAAGCAATGGAATTGGGCACAAGTTATTGCAACTTAATGCACGCCCTCTCCCTACAATAACAAATGGCATGACAAAAAAGCAAACATCATACATATATCTATGTAGAAAAAAATAATAAAAATATCTAAGTTTTCTCATAATGATATAAGAAAAAAAAATGAACTATACCTCACATAACTCATAGGAATCTTTTAGTATTTTTTATCTATTGAAAGACTTTTTCGAATATACTCATATTTGTTTGCAATGTTAAATTATCCCTGCCAAAGAGTAATGTCTCGATATACCGGCAATGCATAATGAATAATGGGGGGTGGGGTAACAAAATTACAGAACAGAATATCAAGAATCAAAGTTTAAAGGCAAAGCATGTGGAAATACGCCGGAAAATTGTATACCGCAAAGCCCTGACTTAGTACAGACATGTAAAAAAAATGGTGGGTAAAACCACTCTATGGCGCGCCAAACCATCCCTTCCATTTGGGTAGCGCCCGGTCGCAGCTGTGCAGCAATTGCTATTAAAAGGTCATAAACAGTAAAAAGAAATGATCATCCCAGTATTAAGTAAAATAAAAAAGAATCTTTAATCACAGTTCGGACCGAAACTTCATTTTTTTCCACAAGGGACTGATATCTATAAAAAAACTTTTTGAATGATCGTATTAGACGGAATTTTTTGAAGCCTTGATTAATAAGGCGGTAAAGAAAATAACTATGTCTAATGAGATAGTTTGTTTAATTTATGCTAGCTCTCGCGTAACGAATCAGCTGTAGAATAAGCAGTAGAAGTTATAATTTTATTGTCCATGTTGGGGAAATCGATAATTTTGTCCCTTTTGTCGTAAATTATAGCACTGAGATAACCGTTTTCGTCAAATTCGAGATGTAAGTCTAAAAAAGATATAGATCTTATGATTAGTGTTGCTTTCTTTATCTCTAGTTTTGGAGGATAAATATAAAATGCGTTATTAATGGAAACAACATCATCAATGTATTTATGAGTGAAATTTAAAATCTAGCATCTTCTGTTTTAAGAAATCCAGTCTCGTAAGAATATAAAAACAAGTCTGAGAGAAGAGGATCACAATTTGCGCCCATTGGTATACACAATTTATTGTTAATGAATAGCACCTCAAAATGTGACAAATATATTCTCAATATGAAAATCAATCATTCTGTACGCCTGTCGCATACTTTTCCTTTTCAATTGGTTTTTGAAAAAGATTAAAATTTTTAGTCTAATACAACAAATTTTGTTGAATTGGCAAAGGCTTTTTGAATGATACTTTTGTTTCGTGATTTTCATGAGGTAGAGTGTAGAAAATCAAAATTTTTTGAGAGAATGTATTTGAGAAAATGAACGGGATTTAATCTTTGAATTTCTAAGTATCCACAAGTGATTTATGTCATTGAGGGCATGAATAGTTTCACAGTAAAGTTTCTTCAGTGAAGATAAAATCCAAACTCTTCGAAGATTTTAAGTATGTTTAAAACATCGAGGAACATTTATAACCCAAAGGGACTGGCTTACTCAGAACAAAGCTTTCCACGTTGAAAACTTTACCACCTTTGTTCTTCCAAATGGCCGCGCGTTATAAAGATACGCAAATAACAATATAGAATTCTTTTGAAAACCGCGGAGTAAACATACATTCCTGTTTTTCAGAGTATTTTTCAATGATTTTTTTTTCTTGAATCTTTCATACGCGGAGCTAGACCCGTCTGCGTTTGAAATAGTATTGTGGTGTGGTCTGAATGCGTGCTCTTCGACTGAAAGCTTTCTGTATTGCTACAATACATTATGAAGGATTTTTAAATTACTTTACGTGTTAACAAAAATATATACAAAATAATTGAAGGTTTCATTAACTATACTCGAGATTAAAAGATTAATTAATAGATTGGATCATCCAGTATTGTAATTTCCTCTTCAATTATTATTTGGCCACGAAAACTAGTAGCATTCCTTTAATCTACAAGATCTCATATCTTTAATTTTGGTTCTGTTTGTGAGGGGAGAAATCGGATTACTAAGGGTTTAATCATTATTAAAATGGTTTGATTTACGTAACTAGAAAAGTGACATTCATTGAAAATGCATTATTAAATATGGTCACTTCTCAAGTTCATTATATCAAGATTTTGAAATAAGTATCTTTATTTATTAGAACATCGATCATAAGTCATTTTCACACAAAAAAAAAAAATTGATAGGTTTGTGTGCCTGTTTTTCAGATATAAGTTCCTGAAATTTTGGCGGGAAACCGAACCCCTCTAGATTTTTCATTTACTTTGCATTAAGGCAATCGACATTTGAAATTAGACGAAGATATATCAAGAATTTCATTAAATTTTGTCAAAAGTTTATTCAAGATGTATGCAAACATATATTGAAAAGAAAAGTGGGGGTCAGTGTGCAAAATTTTAATGCATCATGATGGATAAAATGCGAGGATTCCGAAAGTCATAGACAGTTTCAAAAACCTGAGGAGTGACCATCCTTAATTTGGTAAAACAAAATTGAAGAAATCTTCGTAAAATGTACAAACTACATAACAGTGTGGCATTTATTAGGAACATACATGATAGTTTTGGGGAAAATATTGCAAAGTAGATTATCAAAAAATTAGTATAGAAATGCTGCGAGAAATTTTAAACGAAAATTAGGGTAATAACAAAATTACCCAAAAGGGTGGTCAAGAGCCGAAGTCCATGAGATAAAAAGACAATAAGGTGAAAACAACCGGCAAAATTGTCTACCGCAATTGTCCTGACTTAGTAAAGCATTTCAAAAGAATAAAGGGACGACCATTTGACTTGTTTTTTATTGGGGGGTGAGGGGGGGGGGCTTGGAAGGTTTTTGCAATAAATATTCTGTCCTGCAAAATTGTGAAATAAATATTCTCTGGCCTCAATCCCCTTGAAAATAATAAAAATAATAATCCGTCCCCAGATTCTTTAGTATGTTATATTTAAAACACATTTCCCTTTTGGCATGGTTATATCCGTGATCGTCCTATACATCAGGGCTCCAAACAAATTTGTCTAAGTTTTCAATAGATGTCACTCTCAAAATTGAAGTTTCCATCCGAACTGTCATTGAAAGTTCCTATTTTACTTTTAATATACCCCCGCTTTGAAAAAACGACGGGTATATAATGATTGTCGTGTCCGTCCGTCCGTCTGTCACACATTTTTGGTAACAGTTTTCTCATCTTATATATGTTGGAATGATTTTATATTTGGTCAAAAGCTTGATTATGATGAGTTTTAACGTGTAAGCTATTTTCGGGTCTGTCGTTTTGCTACTTCCTGTTTGCTGATATGTTGACGTTTTACTATAACACACTATTGATGAGAAATTTTGGTCAGTTTTCTCAATTTGCATAGGTTGGATTGGTTTCATATTTGGTCAGAACCTGATTATGATGAGTTGTAACGTGTAAGCCATTTTGGGGTATGTCGTATTGCTACTTCCTTTTAGTTGATATGCTGAAGTTTACTATAACACACTATTGATGAGAAATTTTCGTCACAGTTTTCTCAGCTTGCATAGCTTGGATTGGTTTCATATTTTCTCAAAAGCTTGATTATAGTGAGTTGTAACGTGTAAATTATTTTCGGGTCTGCAGTGTTACTACTTCCTGTTTGCCGTTATGTTGAAGTTTTACTATAACACACTATGGATGAGAAATTTTCGTCGCGGTTTACTTGAATTGTATTGGTTGGAATGAATTAAAGTTGGTCGGGAGCTTCATAATAATTAGTTGTAATGTGTAAGGTATTTTGATGTCTGCCTTTTTACCACTTCCTGTTTGCCGATATGTTGAAGTGTTACTATAACCCTTTATGGACGAGAATTTTTCGTAACAGTTTATTTGGCTTTTATGATTGGGAATGATTTCAGATTTGGACTTGAGCTTATAACAATGATTTGTAACGCGTAAGCCATTCACAGGTCTGTTGTGCATGCATGAACGAAATGTTGTATTTATGTGAAAAGTATGCACACCCACATTTAATGGCCAAAATGGTAGCTTAATTTCCACATGTTTTCCTAGTAACNTTATATTTCGTCTCTATAAGAATAAATCATGTAAACGTATCATACGTTTTATTTCTATTTGAAAACTGATGTTAAACAATGCACATTTAATGCATATCATGTTGTATGAAATGTAGTGAATGTAATAAAATGGATACCAGGAAACGTCTACAATGGCTATAAATCTGGTCACCGTATTTTTTTTTACCATTTGCCATTGCAGATCATATGGCAAGATCATGGTGACGAGGTCAAATATTTTGGTTCCAACAGAATGTTTTGCAAAAAGGAATACACTTGCAATATATATGAAAATATGAAAGAACAAAAATAAAAAATAACTCCAAAGTTAAAGTCCGTCACATGCTAAGGTCAAGGTTATGAGGTTCAAGATCTGGTATCATGGAAAAGTTATTTCCACAAGGAATACGCCGCATGCAAAATATGAAAGCCCTACCGGCACACATTCAACAGATATACCCGATGTTAACGTTTTTTAGACAGACAAACCGGCTGACCCCCTCCTCCAAATCTCTGATTCTCGGAGCGTAAAAACACCGTCTTTAAAAAAAAACCGCCCTAGCCACTATTGGACACAATTTTGGTTGTAACTGGTCCAATAGTTTCAGAGGAGAAAAATCTCTGAATATTTTCCAGTACTAGGACCCAATTGAAACTTTGTTCTCGGTCGGCGGAAATCTTAGATAAAGTGTGAAACTGAAAAAACTCTTTTTGTTAATAAGGAGCCACTTGTACCAACTAATTCCAGTTTTGAAGTTAAATTAACAGGACTCGAGATCAAAAGACTAATTACTAAATTCTTAGACATTACAACTAGATACATCCGAGTTGTAATTTCCTCTTCGATAATTATTTGAAGACGAAATTATACGAAAATAAGTAGCATTCCTTTAATCTACACATAAGAAAATTTACTTAGTTCTGGTTTACTATGAGAGAAATTGAATTTCAAAACCAACGACAGCAGGGTGGAAAAATAATTAAAACTTTTGGTACCAAAAGTACTTCTCTAGTCTATTGTTTGTTTTTTCTAGTGCGGTTTCCATGTGGATTGTGGCATGTGATTGTAGTTTTCGGCCAATGTAGATGTTTACTGTTATCTTTTCTTTATAATAATTGAAGAAGTATCCTTTCATAGTCCTTAAAATTAACTGTGTTTGAAAATTATAAAAAGAAAATAGGAGGTCAATGGGAAAATTTACTTTTAATTAGTATAATTCAAATTTACATTTTAAAATAATGACAAAATGCTGACTTCCAAAATTGTATTTTAAATGTATAATATATTAAGGACATAAGTTGATCTATCTTCTGTCTAATCAATTTGTCTATAGTATTTGACAATAAGTTTGATCTAAAGAATTTTACTTTTACATCCAATAGTACAGAAATGTAATAACTATCTAAACAATGAAAGGATATGGAGTAAATGCACACGAAACAAAGTCTCTACAAAGACAGGGTAAACATGCAATGCAACAACGCTTTTATTGTTGTTCTTCATCTTGAAGTCACCATGAGGTCTTTTGCAATTACCTTTGCTCATACGTCAGTAAGTTCAAGACGAGCCCTCGGAATTTATTGCTACATGCCGATTTATGCTACATAAATTCTCACGCAATCATGAATGCAGGATCGTCAACAAACATAAAATAAACTGGCAAAGTGTACTTATAACTACTGTCATCCATTGTCCGACAACTACTGTCTCTCATCCATTGTCCGACAACTACTGTCATCCATCGCCCGACAACTACTGTCATCCATTGCCCGACAACTACTGTCATCCATTGCCCAACTACTGTCATCCATTGCCCGACAACTACTGTCATCCACTGCCCGACAACTACTGTCATCCATTGTCCGACAACTACTGTCATCCATTGTCCGACAACTACTGCCATTGCCCGACAACTACTGTCACCCATTGTCCGACAACTACTGTCATCCATTGCCTGACAACTTCTGTCATCCATTGCCCGACAACTACTGTCATCCATTGCCCGACAACTACTGCCATTGCCCGACAACTACTGTCATCCATTGTCCAACAACTACTGTCATCCATTGCCCGACAACTTCTGTCATCCATTGCCCGACAACTACTGTCATCCACTGCCCGACAACTACTGTCATCCATTGCCCGACAACTACTGTCATCCATTGCCCGACAACTACTGTCATCCATTGCCCAACTACTGTCATCCACTGCCCGACAACTTCTGCCATTCATCGACAACTACTGTCATCCATTGCCCGACAACTACTGTCATCCATTGCCCAACTACTGTCATCCATTGCCCGACAACTACTGTCATTCATTGTTCGACAACTACTGCCATTGCCCGAAAACTACTGTCATCCATTGCCCCTTTAAGTCTCTTTAATTTCAAGCTCATTGGGATAGATCTGGTGTAAATATTCCTTGAATTTTGAATTATTAAGAGGAAGTACATCGTGTATGTAGCGGAAACTGAAATTAAAGGACTTGGCTAAATGTTTTTGCTTTCTCTGTGTTACCCCTTGTAAAAAGCAGCTTTCGGGTCAGTACCCTCTGGGGCTAACAATCCACAAGTAGAGGCATCGACCCAGTGGAAACAAATAACTAAAATACCGAAGTTATTGTGAATTTAGTTTCTGCATATGCGCATTTCGTCAAATTATGTCTCTTCACTGCAGATAAAATCTAAACATTTTAGACAAGATGATATAAAAATAATTAAAATAATCAAATAATGATTTCAATACTAAATCTATTTTTTTGATTGGTTACATTCAAAATTCTTTAGCCAATCATATAAGCTGTCCGGTAATCGAGGTTTTGGTCGGTAAACCAGGATTACCTACCGATAAACCTGGTTTTCCTACTTTTGGTTAATTCTGTGTTGTAAAACCTACTTTACCGACTGGTAAAGTAGGTTTAGCAATACAAACTCATAGGAAACGAGGTAACCATGCATTTAATTGTGAAAACTTCCATTACCGTTCGGTAATGGGGGTTTTCTGTAGGTAAACCGGTCGATAAACCTGGTTTTCCTAAGTTTTGGTTAAGTGAGAGCAGGAAAACCCACTTTACCGACCGGTAAAGTAGGTTTAGCAATAAAAATCATTGGAAGCGGAGGTTAACATGTATTAAATGTTGAAAACCCATATTATCGGTCGGTTATGGGGGTTTTCTAAGCTAAACCGGCATTATCGACACGGAAAACCTTGTTTTCCTGCGATAAACCCGGTTTACTTAAGTTTTGGTTAATTTTGCGTGCCATATATACGCATTTCGACAACTTATGTCTCTTCATTGCAGATCAAATCAAAGCAGCGGTGTTTCCTGAAGACATGGACAAAACGAGAATACAGAAAAAAATTGTTGTTAGACAGCTAAAAAGCACACAATTAATACCTGAACTAAGTTCCACGCTGACGGCCATGAGGTGCGGAAGTCTCCTGCACCATTTTTGAAGGAGTCCAACTAAAGACTCCATTGATTAGTTTTGGATTTAAACGACTTGATAATTTCATCGAAAAGGGTCCGTCGTAGGGTCAAAAACTATGTTACCCGCTAGGGGTCATATCTTATTAAGTACGGACTTTAAGGTAAACTTTTTATGTGAGACCATTGTGACTATCACATTGAAGCTTCCAATTCTTTGAATGAATAGCTCACCGTAGCTATAGATAATACTGAAAACAGATTTAAAAAAAAAATTGTAGCACATCAGCAGTAGGTTGCCCTGAGGGAGAAAGAGCCTTCTACTGCAATGCATAATGATTTTAATTTAATAATATTTTATTGCATTAAATCAAAGCAATGGGATTGGGCACAAGTTATTGCAACTTAATGTACAATAACAAATGGCATGACAAAAAGCAAACATCATACATATATCTATGTAGAAAAAAAATAATAACAATATCTAAGTTTTCTTTTAATGATACAAGAAAAAATAAAATGAACTATACCTCACATAACTCATAGGAATCTTTTAGTATTTTTTATATATTGAAAGACTTTTTCAAATATACTCAAATTTGTTTGCAATGTTAAATTATCCCTGCCAAAGAGTAATGTCTCGATATCCCGGTAATGCATAATGAATAATGGGGGATATAACAAAATTACAGAACAGAATATCAAGAATCAAAGTTCAAAGGCAAAGCATGTGGAAATACGCCGGAAAATTGTATACCGCAAAGCCCTGACTTAGTACAGACATGTCAAAAAAATGGTGGATAAAACCACTCTATGGCGCGCCAAACCATCCCTTCCATTTGGGTAGCGCTCGGTCGCAGCTGTGCAGCAATTGCTATTAAAAGGTCATAAACAGTAAAAAGAAATGATCATCCCAGTATAAGAATCTTTAATCACAGTTCGGACCGAAACTTCGATTTTTTTCCACAGGGGACTGATATCTATAAAAAAAAACTTTTTGATTGATCGTATTAGACGGAATTTTTTGAAGCCTTGATTAATAAGGCGGTAAAGAAAATAACTATGTCTAATGAGATAGTTTGTTTAAATTATGCTAGCTCTCGCGTAACGAATCAGCTGTGAAACATACAATCCGTAAGCAGCAGAAGTTATAATTTTAATGTCCATGTTGGGGAAATCGATAATTTTGTCCCTTTTGTCGTAAATTATAGCACTGAGAAAACCGTTTTCGTCAAATTCGAGATGTAAGTCTAAAAAAGATGTAGATCTTGTGATTAGTGTTGTTTTCTTTATCTCTAGTTTTGGAGGATATATAAAATGCGTTATTAATGGAAAGAACATCATCAATGTATCTATTAGTGAAATTGAAAATCTAGCATCTTTAATTTTATGATCTTTTACGGGTCCCTGAAGAAATCCAGTCTCGTAAGAATATAAAAACAAGTCTGAGAGAAGAGGATCACAATTTGCGCCCATTGGTATACACAATTTATTGGTAATGAATAGCACCTCAAAATGTGACAAATATATTCTCAATATGAAAATCAATCATTCTGTACGCCTGTTTTTCACTGTCGCATACTTTTCCTTTTCAATTGGTTTTCGAAAAAGATTAAAATTTTTAGTCTAATACAACAAATTTTGTTGAATTGGCAAAGGCTTTTTGAATAATACTTTTGTTTCGTGATTTTCATGAGGTAGAGTGTAGAAAAATCTAAATTTTTTGAGAGAATGTATTTGAGAAAATGAACGGGATTTAATCTTTGAATTTTTAAGTATCCACAAGTGATTTATGTCATTGAGGGCATGAATAGTTTCACAGTAAAGTTTCTTCAGTGAAGATAAAATCCAAACTCTTCGAAGATTTTAAATATGTTTAAAACATCGAGGAACATTTATAACCCAAAGGGACTGGCTAACTCAGAACAAAGCTTTACACGTTGAAAACTTTACCACCTTTGTTCTTCCAAATGGCCGCGCGTTATAAAGATACGCAAATAACAATATAGAATTCTTTTGAAAACCGCGGAGTAAACATACATTCCTGTTTTTCAGAGTATTTTTCGATGATTTTTTTTTTCTTGAATCTTTCATACGCGGAGCTAGACCCGTCTGCGTTTGAAATAGTATTGTGGTGTGGTCTGAATGCGTGCTCTTCGACTGAAAGCTTTCTATATTGCTACAATAGATTATGAAGGATTTTTAAATAACTTTACGTGTTAACAAAAATATATACAAAATAATTGAAGGTTTCATTAACTATACTCGAGATTAAAAGATTAATTAATAGATTGGATCATCGAGTATTGTAATATCCTCTTCAATTATTATTTGGCCACGAAAACTAGTAGCATTCCTTTAATCTACAAGATCTCATATCTTTAATTTTGGTTCTGTTTGTGAGGGGAGAAATCGGATTACTAAGGGTTTAATCATTATTAAAATGGTTTGATATAAGTAACTAGAAAAGTGACATTCATTGAAAATGCATTATTAAAGATGGTCACTTCTCAAGTTCATTATATCAAGATTTTGAAATTAGTATCTTTATTTATTAGAACGTCGATCATACGTCATTTTCACAAAAAAAATTTTGATAGGGTTGTGTGCCTGTTTTTCAGATATAAGTTCCTGAAATTTTGGCGGGAAACCGAACTCCTCTAGATTTTTCATTTACTTTGCATTAAGGCAATCGACATTTGGAATTAGATGAAGATTTATCAAGAATTTCATTAAATTTTGTCAAAAGTTTATTCAAGATGTATACAAACATATTTTGAAAAGAAAAGTGGGGGTCAGTGTGCAAAACTTTAATGCATCATGATGAATAAAATGCGAGGATTCCGAAAGTTATAGACAGTTTCAAAAACCTGAGGAGTGACCATCCTTAATTTGGTAAAAAGAATTGAAGAAATCTTCGTAAAATGTACAAAAT
>MJUU01014174.1:0-15954 GCA_002080025.1 Modiolus philippinarum | reverse complement strand
GGGGGGGGGGTTTAGAACTCCCCTTTATTTTTTGCTTCTGAATTAACTTGCCCATGAAATTACCTACTAGTTGTCAGACATTTGGACCGATAAACTTAAACCTAAATGACAAAGACAATAAAATCAACAAAAATAAAACATCCACAAAAGCACTAGCACTGCGAACCCCTCACAAAACAGGAGGTATCATCATGCTCCTTGAGGGTACGCATGATCTGCTCCATGCATGGTTTCCGTCACAGCCAGCTAGGATAAGGTATTGAAAGTTCTGTTCGTCAGCTGATTTATTGTCATTCATTAACAGTCTATTTACAGTACAGTTTTTATGATAAGCAGCAAGCATTTTATTTCATTTCCCTTTAACAGTTTAGAAAAGATAAAAATTCAACAGAACAGAAAACACCAAATGATCCATAACAGTTAACAACTGATTTATTCCACCAAAAAAACATTCAATAACAACATAAAATGATCAAAACGCATTAGAAGAAAAGGTCCTGCCCCAACCTCGTCCATGGTATGTTTTAGTAAGTGTAAATTCATTCCTTGTGTACATCATGTATATTTATTTCTACTCAACAGTGCACAGTCACTTATTCCGTCGGATTTTATTACCCAGTATCTTGCACATGGTTATGGATTAAATAAATGGCAGTTATGTATTCCGGAATGGAATAAAAACAGTTACATTATTCTCTAACCCCCAAATAGAACCCCACCATGTCAATCACCTATCGTAAAGCGTCCAGGTGACTAAGATTTTTATAATAGTTCGTGTATTATGCTTACTTCGAAATTCTTGTTTCTATTTTCATCATCTCTGCAACACCTCTGTAATGTTAAAGATCCCTTCAACGAGTTAATAAAAAATAAATATGCTTAAACTAACCCTTATTATCAATATTACATGTCAGACAGCGTAAATTCGTGCCTGGTGTATATTTTTTTAAAGTATTATGTTGCTTTTTGCCCGGTGTATCTTGACTGTGGCTTAAATAAATTTACTAAGTATTTAAATATAAATATATATTAAATAAATGGGAGTTATGTATCTGGAATAAATTTTTGTGGTTGAATGAAGACTCTTTATCCTCCAAATAGAACCCCCACCACGTCAATCACCTGTGCCGTTAAAAGTCTCTTAAAGCGTCTAGGTGACTAAGAAGATTTTTCTAATAGTTCGTGTGTTATGCTTCTATATTCATCTTTCTAACTTCTTACTTTTTATTTTGTATTTTTATAATAATTTTAACAAATGAAGAATATGAAAATTAAGATATAAAACAACTAGCATTTAAAATTGCAAAACGAGAATTTTGAATTAAGAAATATAAATTCAAAATGAAGAAATACAATGAAGGATGACAAATTTAGAAGTAAGGATTATAAATTTACAAGAAAGGATGTTTAATTTCGAACTTCGAACTCAGAATTCTGAATACAGAAGTAAGAATCTAGAAAAATTCCAATTTAAATTTGCAATTCCAGTGATTGCAAACCTTGTGCCGCCATTTCTGAGAGCCACAAAGTAGTGTGAATAACTAAAACGTGCAGAATCGCATGGGACTTAACAAAATCATAATTGTAACTCGAAATCTTAGCATGATTTTACACTATGGCAATTTAAAAAACATGGGAATTTCAAAATCCCATGAGAAAATGCAATTTCCCATGGGACTTTTATTATTCCCATGGGATTTCTTTAATTTCCCATGGGATTTCTTTAATTTCCCATGGGATTTCTTTAATTTCCCATGGGATTATTTTTCTCCCATGGGAATATTTAAAAATCCCATGGGAAATAGTAAAATCCCCTGGGAAAATGCATTTTCTCATGGGATTACGCACTTCCCGTGTTTTTTTTTGTCCCCCGCCTTTCGCGAAAGCGGGGGACTATAGCATTCGCCTTTCCGTCATTCCGTCATTCTGTCATTCTGTCATTCCGGATGTCGTTTCCGGATGATAACTTGAGTATCCCTTGCCCGATTGAAACAAAACTTATACAGATGGAAGGAATAGGGAAGGGCAAGAACCCTATTGATTTTGGGGTCAGTAGGTCAAAGGTCAAGGTCACAATTTCTAAAAATAGAATTTATTGCACCAAAATTTGGTCCATGTGGGAAATTTTTATTTTTTATCCAATTTCGATGGGATTTTTTCCATTAGATTCCTCTCAATGAATGCTTTCATACATATGCCAACAGATTTCTGGTATCTCTTACCGTTTTCAAGATAATTGGGGTCAAAGGTGTTGGGAGGGTGGGGGTGCCAAAACAAATTTTTTTTTATTTTTCATCGGATTTTGATGGGGTTTTTTGAAAATGCTTCCTCGTGAAAAATGCAATAAAACTCTCCCCAAACATTTTTTTTCATCTTGTACTGTTTTTCAGGTAAAAGGAACATACAACTCTAAGGCGGGGGACCTTGAGCACTGCTCTATTTTTTAAATTGTAATTGTGTAAAAGTGTGCTAACATATCAACTTACTAATATGATTTTCGTAAGTCCCATGAAATTCCGCATAATTTGGTTATTAACACTAAATGGTAGCTCTCAAAAATGGCGGCACCGGATTTGCAATCATTGGAATTGCAAATTTAAATCGGAATGAGTTTAGTAGAATGTAGAATATAGAACTAATCAAGAAGAATGTAGCATAAAGAATTTTGACCCCTTTGGCTTTCCATAGGATTCTCTCTGAATTAGTTTTCCCATAGGGTATGAAGTTAAATTATGTTCCCACTCTAAGCTGTGAACCAAAGAAAAAAAATTTTGTAGGGGACGATTCAAGGACTATTTTGGACAGGTTTTGTTCCAATTAGCACAGTAGTTTCAGGGGGATATCCATTACTGTGTTTCCCATATGATCAAATGTTAAACTATGTTCCTCGCTGGCGGCCATCTTTGATTTAAGTTTACATGTATTTTATTCGCACAAAAAGGCAAATAGGCTTGGACACAAGTTAATCAAACTTATGAAATCCTTTCCTCATTTACACATATGTTACATTATAAGTTATCATGCATTAGATTATTTAGATAGTGTCGAAAATCGTTGAACGGTAAGGCCTTCAGGTAAACAAGGTTTGAAACTGTCAAATATCTCGTTGGACAGAGAAGATCTTGATGATATGCCGCTTGTAGAAGACAGACCCGGATTTAGTTCGACGTTGCCCGATGAGATCTTGAAATATAATAAAGTACAATAAAGTACAACTCAGATGAAGAACAACAATGAAAGCATTGTTCCCTTTGCCGAATCTTACCATATATTTATAGGTATTTGTCCCATGTACATTTACTCAATATCCCTTAATTTGTTTATAAACAAAGAAATAAATTATAAAACAATAATGATATTCTACAAAATGAATCTTGGGCAGTAAACAAATTATTACATTCACTATCAACATTTGTATCAATATAAGATATATTATTTTAGCAATAATATAAAATAAAAGCCAAATAAAAAAATACAGACTAATGAACACTAATTGGTGAATATCTGATAATTTATTACACTTAACCCGGTGTCGCTCTGAAATGGAAGAGTCCAATATTCTTGCCAGTGACTCGCATAGTGAGAGTTTAGTGTCCCATGCAAAGTGATTTGACAGAATAGGACTCTTCATGTTAACAAAATATACACAAAAATGATTATGGTCACCAAAGCAATTAAATTAAGGTCAGTTGTTCCGGGAACAATTACACCGGCTTTCACCAGTTTCCACATTGAATACATGTTCGAGTTTGATGTCTATTTCTGTCAAAACAAAAGTTGTGAACTTAATTACTCTTTTGCTGAATGGTTGCTAAGGACTTTTTCGAAAATTAGATTGTTGCTTAGGACATGAAAGTCAGTTCCAGTTGGCAATGCCATTTATTTCCTCTTTACAACATAACAAAGCTATTTGCCTATGCTTGCTAAGGTCTTTATGGCAAAATAACGTTGTTGCTAAGGACCTTGACCTTTGACTTAAATCCCATTTTTTCGGCCATGTTTTTTTTTTTTTTGTTCTTATAGTTTCCTTGCATCTTTAAAAGTTTTTGAGATGTAAGCCAAAAAAAAAAAAGTAGTCAAATCCTTTCGGACCAAATGTAACGAAGTTGCGTCATTTTTCCTATAACATGTTTTCAGCCATCTATTACGGTTTACGAGTTAGTCAACTAACAAGCCCAAACGTCATCAGTGACCTTTGACCTTGACATTTTAGATGACCATATATGACTAATGAACAATGATGAAGGATTCAGATCTTAACAACTTATTGTTTGGGAGTTTAAGCGTTAACAGAAACTCAAAGTCTTTCAAAAGGCAAATACTCATATAAAGAGTAGTAAAATCCTTTCGGACCAAATGTAACGAAGTTGCGTCTCGCGAAGATGAACATTTTTCCCATTACATGTTTTCAGCCATCTATTTCGGTTTACGAGTTAGTCCACTAACAAGCCCAAAAGTCATCTGTGACCTTGACCGGTGACCTTTGACCTTGACATTTTAGATGACCATATATGAATTATGAACAATGGTAAAAGTTTAAGGTCTGTACGACTGATCGTTTTGGCGTATATTTAGCATTAACGGAAGCTCAAAATCTTTCAAAAGGGCAATAGCTCATACAAAAAGTCGTCAAATCCTTTTGGGCCAAATGTAAAAGTAGCGTCTCGTGAAGATGATCAGTTTTCATATTACATGTTTTCAGCCATCTATCACGGTTTACGAGTTAGTCAACCAGCAAGCCCAAAAGTCATCGGTGACTTTGACCGGTGACCTTTGACCTTGACATTTTAGAAGACCATATATGACTTATGAACAATGGTGAAGGTTTCAGATCTTAACAACTTGTTTTGGAGTTTAAGCATTAAAGGAAACTCAAAATCTTTCAAAAGGGCAATAACTCAAATAAAGAGTAGTCAAATCCTTTCGGACCAAATGTAATGAAATTGCGTCTCATAAAGATGAACATTTTTTCCATTGCATGTTTTCAGCCATCTATTTCGGTTTACGACTTAGTCCACTAACAAGCCCAAAAGTCATCTGTGACCTTGACCGGTGACCTTTGACCTTGACATTTTAGATGACCATATATGAATTATGAACAATGGTAAAAGTTTAAGGTCTTTACGACTGATCGTTTTGGCGTATTTAGCATTAACGGAAACTCAAAATCTTTCAAAGGGCAATAACTTGTACAAAGAGTCGCCAAATCCTTTCAGACCAAATGTAACGAAGTTGCGTCTCATGAAGATGATCATTTTTGCTATTACATTTTCAGCCATCTATTACGGTTTACGAGTAAGTCCACTAACAAGCCCAAAAAGTCATCGTTGACCTTGACCGGTGACCTTTGACCTTGACATTTTAGATGACCTTATATGAATTATGAACAATGGTAAAAGTTTTAGGTCTTTATGACTTATCGTTTTGTAGTATTTAGCATTTAAATCTTTCAAAGGGCAATAACTCATACAAAGAGTTGTCGAATCCTTTCGGACCATATGTAACGAAGTTGCGTCTCGTGAAGATGAACATTTTTCCCATTACATGTTTTCAGCCATCTATTACGGTTTATGAGTTAGTCCACTTTGAGTCATTCGTTACTTGAGTAGTCTGCTCATTATTTACAGCTGACTTCATTTTGTTGATCAGAGTTCTGTAAAATTTTGAAGATACCTTCAACTACCCTAACTTATGTGTTTTTATATCGAAATAAAAAAGCATTTAATTGTCTCCTGTTTTGAAAAGCATTCAATTCAGTCGGTATTTTTTTTTTTGACATTTGGTTTAAAATGAGTAAGTTATATTATGAAATATGAAAATGGATGAAATTGCCATTTAAACACCAAGTAGCAAGAGATAACAATTGTGCCTGATTCCTGCATTGAGATTTTGTTTTGTCCGAACTAACCAATAATGTATCAATTATTAAGGTTAAAGATCCCCTTTTCAGTTCAATGTTAAACCTGTGGAAATTTTATGTAAAATTCCCCACCCTCAACGGCTTGTTGGTTTTTCACCTAACTTCGTTTGCAGATAGCTGTTTCATTTTTGTCCCAGAAAAGGTTAAAGGCCCCTTTTTCATTTAAATGTTAAACCTATGAAATTTTGTGTTAAATCCCTAGCCTTTTTGGTTTATTCCAAAAATTTATCTGCAAATTTTTGAGGTTATTGCCCATGCAAAGCTACCAATATTTTATGCTAGAAATTTAATGATTTTGCAGAAAAAAATCTTGAAAATATTGTGCTAGTTGGATGTTTTCCAGGACAAAAATGCAGTCTGTTCGAATGATTTGCCGTTTTTTATTTTTATTATCATATTTATTATCATAAAATTCATACAAAGACCATCCCTGACACTTTGAGCCATGTTACATCGAGGTCTGTTATATAAGAAAATGAGGCCCTTCATTAGTGAGCTTAGTTATTACTGTTCATGCCAGCTTTTAGGACCAGGTGAACTACAAGCCCTTGACAGCCTCTAGTTGACACATGGTTTTCCAAATATTTATCTGCACTGAAATCGCCAAAGTTGTCATCTGTGTAACAGCTCAAAATAAAGGGAACAAACAAAAGGAGAGTCTTTCCAACCGTAATCATCATACTCTTTAACTATCAACCAGAATTCAATTAAACGGATAAACAATATATTGAAACTGCGTTTACGGTAAAACAGTTGAGAAGTGCAACTGTTGTTGATTTGTATTTAATAATGCATTTTGGGAAGATTAGACGAAATAAACATACGAAATGTGGAATTTAAGCCGGAATGGAAGAATTTTTTGTTCATATTGCTTTTTAAGAACTGAGATACTCTTGACATTAACTGTGGAATTTAGGGGAATGGATTCCTTGTTTCTTTTGTGCAAACTTTTATGAAATTAGTTACGTTATTATACAAATGCTCAAACCATAATTTATGAACATAATTTATGAACATCTGTGCACCTGATCTCACCCATGGTTTTTATTGGGTCCTTGTTGTTCATTTTTGTATATGTGCGTGCATTTATTTTCTTCTCCGTGCCGTGCTCATGTTATGTCTTCGTTTCTTTGTTTTTCCGACGTTGCCATTGCCCTTGGATTGTTCTTTTCAGACTGACGGTTCGGTTCTCACTTACTTACTTATATCAGTAACTGGCATTTAATTTTTAGGTAATAAGATACCGTTGGTATGTGAACACGCGCAGTTTAGTACCAAGTCATTATGTTTTGATCCTGGACGAAATAATAGCTGTCAGTCCATTCTAGAGCGACAGCTGTGAAGTACATATGCGATAGAATTTAAGGTAGTTCGGGTGACTAAAAACAAAAAGATAGATTTTTCTTATTTTTCTGTGAATGAAAGCTTATTACATGCACTTTAAAATTTTAGTAAAAAATCAATAGGTCACCGAACTCGTTTTTCCAGGATAAGCTTCCGAAAATAGAAAGATTTCGAGCTTTTTAATATAGTCTATATAGGGAGAAAATACTATTTTACAATTTTTTATATGAATAAAACAATAGATTTTGTTGAAAATGTAGGATAAGCTGTGTTAAAGAAATAACTTTGGAAATATGAAATAAAAAAATGGGGTCACCGATCATATTTTTGAAAAAATCATAAAAATGTGATTTTCCCCTTATTATTTCTTAAGAATTATCTCCCCTTAATAAAATTAGAGTTTTTCAAAAATGTGATATATTTTGCACACTTGCAGCATAAATGTTGCTCATTTCATTTTCTTTATTATCAATGAACTATTCAAAATTATTTTTACAACATCTTAATGGTAAATTCCAATTTTCATCACATGCGCAAGATGGATGCGCAGTTTTAGACACCCGAACCACCTTAANTTATTTCTTTAGAATTATCTCCCCTTAATAAAATTAGAGTTTTTCAAAAATGTGATATATTTTGCACACTTGCAGCATAAATGTTGCTTATTTCATTTTCTTCATTATCAATGAACTATTCAAAATTATTTTTACAACATCTTAATTGTAAATTCCAATTTTCATCACATGCGCAAGATGGATGCGCAGTTTTAGACACCCAAACCACCTTAAGTGCAACTGCTCTGGTTGATTAGTGTTCAGGCAAAACAAATGCGATAGTTATGAAGGGCATATGCTCTTGCTGGTTTGTATTCTATAAGTTATAACACACATCAAACAAATTTTAATTATAATTCTACCTTATGATTGAATGCTGCAATTTGATTTGTCGAATTCTCTTATCCGGCGCGGCATCACAAAGCTGAATTGACCAATCAGATCAGTCGATTTCAATCTTACACACAAAGTATATGCGGTGACGCGATCAATGTTTACAGATAAAATCTATGTAAAATATCCATATAAAATCGGTGTTATAATAACTATGATCTTGAAATTTAGATATGATGTTTATATTGACGTTCCAAATGCATATTCCGAGTTTCATTTAAATATCTTGAAAAATGAATGAATAAATCAAAGTTGAAGTTACTTAGCTATATAGTGAAATGTGGACTTTTTCACCTCCTCCACAGGTAAAGTGCCTGGATGTCCGGATAAGAGAATACCGGTGTATTTTTTGACAAATCCATTACATTTCAAGCAATTTTTCAAGCAGCGGGGTATTTGCATAAAAATTTGTCACTTTTAACCCTCTGCCGGGGTATTTGCTTAAAATTTTACCTTTTTTAACCTTTCACAGAGAAGTTTGTAAAAAATGTTAAACGACGTCATCTGTGCGCTTAAAATAAAGTCATTCGGTAGAATTAAACAGATCATGTTTGCTCGGGGAATTTGTGAAAAATACCAGTCTCGAGATCGCAATTTCCCTCGCCTGTTGAGCTCGGGAAATATAACATCTCTCGACTGGTATTTTTTGCAAATTTCCCTCCCAAACATGATATATCTGTTCATTATCATTATGAAGACAAAACATCCTTTCAAATTTTGGATGATACTTTGGTTCCACGTCGTTTTTGCACACTATACTCACATACTACTTGTATTTAAACATTTATAACACTCTTACTCTCTTCTTCTGCCTCTGCCACTACGTATTCGCCATCAATGGATTGATGATTCTATTACTTTAGGTGTAGCTGTCGGAACGGCAAAGAAAAATTTGACAAGAGAAATGAATTTAGTGAGCAACCTACAATAGCGTGCGGTTTGTGTAAAGAGAGTAACACATGACCTAACCTGTTTGTACTTAATTTATTGGAAAATTAAATCAATACCCAACGGTAAATTTCTTTATACTGTACACGTGTTTCAAGGAGTAGCCTCTCATCAGCAGCATTAAAAGCAAATGATACGGAAAGCCATGATCCAAAAGTAGTCAAAAAGAAGTACTCATTACCAAAAATATCGAAATAGGTGGCCAAAGTCAGTACGATATCCGCCTAACTCTATACACGAATGAAGTCCCACTATTTTTCATGGGTCATAATTTTGATAAAAACAGTAAATTTCTAAAAAATGCAAGGTAAGTTTTTCGTTGTCAGACAAGTCTTGACTATTGGGCTGGTGAATACCCTCAGGGACCTCTGGTCCACCAGCAGTGGCATCAGCCCAAAGGTTTCAAAATTCAATCAATACCCAAGTTGCATAATTATAAATAAACGTAATTTCGTTATGCTGTACACATGTTTCAAAGAGTAACCTCTCATCAGCAGCATTGAAATCAAACACCTTATTTTTTCGTAATAAGATTTCTGACAAATCATTGCTTGTAAGATTAGAAAGCCATGAAGAATATGTAATAAGCCTGTTAGTAGTAGGAGATGCACGAGACGCTTATTATTTGTCGTGGACCAGGTGGAAGTGACGTCATAGTCACGTGACTGGAAATTACGTCATCCGGAAGTGACGTCATCCGGAAGTGACGTCATCCGGAAATGACATCACCGGAAGTGATGTGACCAGAAGTGAGGTCACCGGTAGAATACGTCATAGGAAGTGAGTATAACTTTTAGCTTTTTACTGCGTAAAAAATCGGGAGGGTCGTCCGTCCATTCCCCAACTACTATTTTTAACCTCGATTTCCAGAGTTATCGTTCGTTGCTCGTACAATGTATATATCAATCCAGGGTAACCTCGAGCTCCTACGGCAATTGGTGAAGGTTGCAAGTCTCTATCTCTCACCGTTTCGTAGATATTGGGGCCCAAAATTCGGGAATGGCCCAAAATACAATTTTTTCTTAGTTGAGTAATATAGGCTTGTTATATATGTTTTCGGGGTAACTTTGGTATTCTAAATCGAATGGTGGTATTTGTGAGGTGGTATCTCTAATATTTGGGGTGCTATAAGGGGTCCAAAATTTCGGGAATGGCCCAAAATGCAATTTTTCCTAAGTCAAGTACTAAGGACATACTATATACGTGTTCGGGGTATCTTTGTCATTCTAAATCGAATGGAGACATTTGTGAGGTGGTATCTGTAATAGTTTGGGTGTTACGAGGGTCCAAAATTTTGACAAGGGGGTCATTTGGTGAATTTTAACAAAGGGGCACTCTACGTTTCTCCAGGCTTGTGACTGGCTACCCTACAGATAGGCCGCATTACCCCCACCCCCTTTTCTTCTTTTCTTTTATTTACATCGAGTCGTTGCTGTCTCCGTCCAATACATCATCTAACAGATATTTTCTTTTCTTCACTGCATATTGCCAAGATTCCCTGGTTTCGTAGTCTTCTTCATCTCTTAAACGTTTGGCTGTATCTCTGATCTTTTTGTGAATTGGATCTTTGTTGAAATCCTGCATCCAGAACACCATTTCCAGGTATTGTTTTCTCATATGGTCTCTAAAAAGTTAATATACGACCGCAAAAATTTTTGCGGTCGTATATTGGTATGGTGCTGTCGTCGTCGTCGTCGTTGTCAGCGTTGTCTTCGTTGTCGTTGTCGTCGTCATCGTCTTCTGTAGACACTTTAGTTTTTGGTCAATAACTTTAGTTCGAGTAGATCAATCCTTATGAAATTTTAACATTATGTTCTTTAGTACAAAACGAAGGTTTGGCTTAATTTTGGTCATTGTGGCCCCACCCATTTTTAAAAAAGGGGCCAAAAAGGGTTAAATTGGGTGTTTTCACTTGTTTGTCTTTAGAATCTTTATTATTAATCGGATTTTGATGGGGTTTCTTTCAGTGTGCTCCTGAAGAAATTTCCAATCTGGAATATGCTAACGGATTTCACGTAGCATGTACTGCTCACGAGATAAATGGGGCCCAACAGGGGCAAATCTCCAAAAAAATATTTTTTTTATTTTAAGTCTGATTTTGATGCAGTTTTTTTTTAATGGATTCCTTGTGAAAAATTAATATGGCGCTCAGCTATTAGATTTTTGATTACTTGTTTTCTTTCCCAGCTATGACGGCCGAACGGGGCCAAAATAGTGAATTGGCAGATTATGTAGAATTATTATTTTTCATCTGATTTCGATGGGATTTTTTTCTTTGGATTCCTCTTGATCTAAGCTTTCAGCAGTATGTCAACGGATTTGGCGTAGTTCTAACCGTTTCCGAGCTACAAGGGGTCAAAGGGGCCAACATTGCATTTTTTCTAAATATGCCAAATCTTTATTTTTCTTTGGATTCGTCTTGATTTAAGCTTTCAGTACTATGCCAATGGATTTTGTGTAGGTCTTACCATTTCTGAGCTACAAGGGGTCAAAGGGGCTAAAATTGCAATTTTTCAAAATATGTCAAATCTTTATTTTTCATCAGATTTCAATGGGATTTTTTTCTTTGGATTCCTCTTGATCTAAGTGTTCAGGGGTATGGCAACGGATTTTGCGTGGCTCTTACCGTTTCCATGCTACAAGGGGTCAAAGGGGCCAAAATTGCAATTTTTCTTAATATGTCATAATTTATTTTTTCATCAGATTTCGATGGGATTTTTTTTCTTTGAATTTCTATGGATGTAAAGTTTTAGTTGATAGTACATATTTTGCATAGCTCTTACGTTTTTTTCATCAATAAGTGATCAAAAGGGTCGAATTTTTCCCTATTTTGTTCCTAGCTAATAACTGTGTCAAGCTTCTTTTTGTGTCCATCTAATTATTGTGTCAATCTCTTTACTGTGTCCACATTAACTTTGAACTACTTTTGTTAAAATTTCAGTGGTCGACATGCTGCGGTCGTATCATGCTGCGCTCGGCGTAGCCCTTTATTCATGTCTTCATATGAGGCTAAACGAGCCTTTTCGGAGTCGTGTCCTTCCATGATGTACAAGTCTTCTACTTTCTTGGTGTATTCTGCTTCGAGTTTGTCAAATGTTTGATTCACGATCAGCTTCCATGGAGACTCTTGGTCATCTTCATCATCAGTGCTTTCGTGGGTGGACTCTTCTGACGTATTAGAGTCGTTACTTTCCTCGTTGCTATATGCAGATTCGTTAGAGTGATTGCTTTCCTCTGATACGTTGGACTCTGATTCATTTGGCAAAGTATCTTCCATGTCGTGTTTCTGATTCTTGTGGCGTACGAGATTGAAGTGACGATTCAGGTTGTGTATTCACAAAGGTGGCAGTGATACATTACGGACGTCTTCCTCTCTCTGGATTCGAAGAACGAATGACGATATATTACAGAACAAAGCTTTAAATAGGGTCAGATTGGAAATGACGCTGCTCGCGTGCTCGTTTCACTGCTCGTGTGCTCATTTTGCAGCTCGTGCTGCTCATCTCGGGAACATTGCTGCTGCTGCTGCTGCTGTGCGGTGGGAAAAGCTACATATTTGCTGTTTAAGGGTATGCTCGCGTGTTCATTTGGCTGCTCGTACTGCTCGCATGCTCATCTCGGGAATGTTGCTGCTGCTGCTGCAGCCGCTGTGCGGTAGGAAGAGCGACAAATTCGTTGTTTAAGGGTATGTTCACGTGCTCATTCCGCTGCTCGTTTTCACTGCTCGCGTGCTCACTTCGCTGCTCGTGCTGCTCACGTGCTAATCTCGGGGAATATTGCTGCTGCTGCTGTAGCCGCTGTGCGGTGGGAAGAGCGACAAATTAGCCGTTTAAGGGTATGCTAACGCTGCTCCTTTTCACTGCTTGCGTGCTCATTTCGCTGCTCGAGCTGCTCGCATGCTCATCTCGGGAATTTGAGAGGAGGATTTGGGCCTTAAAAGGAGAGGAGGAGTGAAAAAAGACAATAGTAACATTTTTTTTAATTTATTTTTTCTTTTTAGGAACCTCCCAACACCTATTCCCTAATTCATGACGGGGAAAATAAAATGTGTATATATGTAAATTAGTGTATTATTTATTGCCTAATTGAGTGAAAAGTATATAGATACAGGAAACAATAAAAGAAAAAAAATCAATAATACACAGAAGGGGGTAAAACAATAAACAGGTGCAAAAGCTGGGATAACGTTAGGACAAAATAAAACACGGACTACAGAGTACACAAAATAAAGGGAGATAACTAAGACAAAGGACAAAGGGTAAAAGGGTATCACAAAAAATAAATCGATATCAACGCAAATGCTTAGATAAGGTTCTATATTAATCATCAATACAGAAAAAAGATTTAGTACTGGACAAAAAGATAAAAAAATGACTGAATTTAAATACAACACAAGAGGAGAACTAAAAACAGGATAAACCATTAGAAAGAGATAGTGATTAGAATACTGAACCTGGGATGCCCCACCCCAAGCGTCCCACCACTCTCACACCGCTTCACTACGTTTACGGTGCTCTACATTCGTGACGCTTGGAAGTAGGGTTACGGGTATGTCAAAGTAAAAGGCTTAATAACATTGACTGGGATACCAACAGCATGAGGAAATGAAGAGCTTATTAGTCACGGCTGGGTGCACATTAAACTAATTTAACATTGACCCTATGGAAAAAACGTGGTCTAGGGTAACCCGTTTCACTACTCCTGTTTTATTTTTCATCTTTATCAACGTTATCTATACGTTTTTTAAATAAATAACAAATACCGAAGTTACTTTTAATTTAGTTTCTGTATATGCGCATTTCGACAACTTATGTTTTTTCAGATTGTTCAATCTACAGACTTTTGATAACCACAATAAAATCCCTCAAAAGATCTGAGAGCTTATAAAATGGGGGGAAAAGAAAATAAAATTAACGTAAGAAAATGCAATGCACCAAAACAAAAATATACTAGAATCCCAGTAGCTCACTTTACTACATGCCAGAAAAACAACTAGGGAAGGTCACTATATGAAATGCAAATAGCAAAATTTGATGTCGCCCCTGTCAGCATATTCCATGTTTCCATCTAGTTGGCAGTGTCAAAATTTATCCAGAATGTTTTTTTTTTTTTATATAAAATCTGACAAATTGTAAAATTTGATGTAATGTGGCGGCCATCTTTGAAATGTCAGCCGTTTTGAAATTTTTCAATTGCATCTTGTTTGCAGTGTCAAAATACGCCTACAAATTAATTTTCGCGTAAATCAGATAAGTTAAACTTTTTTTATGTTTTATGGCGGCCATTTTGAAAAGAAAATTTTGCATAATTAATTCCTCTCATCTTCAACATTTTCACAAAACATGATCAATTTCTAAAAAACATTTCCTGGGAAATTGGTATAGACGGCCATTTTGCAAATATTTTCGGTGCATGCACATCACTTCGAGCTGATCCAACTTAATGCTAAAAATGAATGATTAGGTACGAGACCACTATTACCTCCCTTCTACTTTCGTTGTGTACGAATATAGTTCCCAGTAAATTGGGTTTTTCTTTCATTTTTAGCTCACCTGGCTATGCCAGGGTGAGCTTTTGCCATCACTTGGCGTCCGGCGTCCGTCCGTCATGAACTTTTCATTCAAAGATCTTCTCCTCTGAAACTACTGGGCCAATTGGAACCAAACTTGGTCAAAATAGTCCTTAGATGGTCCCTTCCAAAAGAGTATCCGACGGGTCTGTACCTCATCCAAGATGGCCGCCAGCGGGGAACATAGTTTTAACATTGGACCCTATGGAAAAGACATTCAAAGATCTTCTTCTCAGAAACTACCAGTTCAATTATAACCAAACTTAAGTCACAATGGTTCTTAGATGGTCCCATCCAAAAAAGGTATCTGGCAGGTCCGTACCTCATCCAAGAAGGCCGCCAGCGGGGAACATAGTTTTAACATTGGAACCTATGGGAAAAGACATTCAAAGATCTTCTCAGAAACTACTAGTCCAATTAGACCTAAACTAAGTCACAATGGTCCTTAGATGGCTTCTTCCAAAAAAGGTATCCGGCAGGTCCGTACCTAATCCAAGATGGCCGCCAGCGGCCTATGGGAAAAGACATTCAAAGATCTTCTCAGAAACTACTAGTCCAATTAGACCTAAACTAAGTCACAATGGTCCTTAGATGGCTTCTTTCAAAAAAGGTATCCGGCAGGTCCGTACCTCATCCGAGATGGCCGCCAGCGGGAACACAGTTTTCACATTGGACCGTATGGAATATACATTCAAAGATCTTCTTCTGAGAAAGTACTAGTCCAATTAGAACCTCTGCCCAAATTTTTGAATTTTAATTTGAAATGTGGTCTGAATGTTTTAATTTCAGCAATATGTATTACCTTGATAATAAGGGGAACCCCTGCCCAAATTTTTTTTGAATGTTCTGTTATTGGTTATAATGGGTGGTGGAGCTTTCGGTTGCCATGGAAACCAAACAAGAACACTGTAATTTTAGGAAAAAAAGTATTCTGCTTAATTTTGTGTTTTGTTTTTCCGTATTGGAAATTCCTTTTATTTATGTCAGCCATGGTCCAGGTGAGCGATGCAGGGTCTTGAGAGCAAACTTGAGTAACAGTAATTCTTAGATGGTCCCTTCCAAAAAAGGTATCCCACAGGTCCGTTCCTCAACCAAGATGGGTGCCAGCGGGGAACATAGTTTTAACATTGGACCGTATGGAATATACATTCAAAGATCTTCTCAGAAACCTCACTACAAGTCCAATTAGAACCTCTGCCCAAATTTTTGAATTTTTATTTGAATTG
>MJUU01014171.1:80076-109805 GCA_002080025.1 Modiolus philippinarum | reverse complement strand
ACTTCGCGAATACTCCCGCGACCGCGTTTGCTTTTTGCGTGCACTTGAAAACGGTCACACGTCAGCTTTTAGCTGTCGCGAAATCGCGATGCCTCTGCTTGTGGACTGTTAGTCCCCGAGGGTATTCACCAGTAGTCAGCACTTCGGTGCTGACCCGAAAACCGACTTTACTGAAACCTGATATATCTATTTTTTTTTTAAAATTGATTAAAACTAAGGAGTATCTTCCTCATGCATAGCTCTGTTCTTAGAATTATTTTGGCTTTTCTATTTAGATCCTTTTGGTTACTTGTTCTCTATCAGCTTTAACAAATTTTTCGGTATATGGACTTCCAAATGTTTTGGTTTGATCTGCACTGATGAGACATAAGTTGTCGAAATGCGCATATGCAGAAAGTAAATTAACAGTAACTTCGGTATTTTGTTATTTATTACCACTGGGCCGATGCCTTTGTTGGTGGACTGTTAGTCCCCGAGGGTATTCACCAACCCAGTAGTCAGCACTTCGGTGCTGACCCGAAACCTGATATATCTAAATTTAAAAAAAAATGATTAAAACTAAGGAGTATCTTCCTCATGCATAGCTCTGTTCTTAGATGTATTTTGGCTTTTCTATTTAGATCCTTTTGGTTATTTGTTCTCTATCAGCTTTAACAAGTTTTTCGCTTAATGGACTTCCAAATATTTTGGTTTGATCTGCACTGATGAGACATAAGTTTTCGAAATGCGCATATGCAGAAAATAAATTAACAGTAACTTCGGTATTTTATTATTTATTACCACTGGGTCGATGCATCTGCTGGTGTACTGTTAGTCCCCGAGGGTATTTACCGACCCAGTAGTCGGCACTGACCGAAAACCGACTTTATTGAAACCTGCAATATCTAAATATTACAAAATTTTGCTTAAAACTAAGGAGTGTCTCCCTCATGCATAGCTCTGTCCTTAGCTGTATTTTTTTCTTTTCTATTTAGATCCTTTTGGTTATTTGTTCTCTATCAGCTTTAACAAGTTTTTCGGTAAATGGACTTCCAAATGTTTTGGTTTGATATGCACTGATGAGACATAAGTTGTCGAAATGCGCAAATGCATAAAATGAATTAACAGTAACTTCGGTATTTTGTTATTTCAAGTGAACGCAGAGTGCATTTGAGCAACGCTTTTCGAGTGCACTCGGATGGAATGTTGCGTCAGCACCAATTTGTAGGCTCCTTGAGCTAGCCGACAGTTTAGCAGTGAACACTCCTTGACCCATCTTTCAAAATTACGTTTTGTCCCTTTTGGTTTTCAATATTGTGGTCATGGAGTTAGTAGTCTACCTGTTTGGGTTTTTATTCGTATGTTTATTATACTCTAGGGAAACGGGACAAAGAAAGGGGAGCTTTGGGTACCCATAAACCGGTTTATCCCTACCGCAAGCTTTTGCTAGTGCCGGTACCAAGTCTGGCTGTCTTTTGTTTTTTTTATTTGTGTTTTTTGCTGTGCAGAACCTTGGTATATTGTGGCATGTGACTGTTTCCTGTTGTACGACAGTACCCCCTGCAGAGCTCGTAATCAGGACGAGTCCTCGGTCGTGTCGGCCCGACGGCCTCGGACCTTGACATGATTACTCGTGCAGAAAAACTCTCCACAGAACGGGTGTTACCGGATAGTTCTATTGTTACACTTGTACTGTATCTAATACTTATTTTTTTATTCTGTTTATCAATTCAAATAACAAATGCAAAATATGAATGTACAGAACAAATGTTACGACGAAACAATAAAACTACTTCAAAACAAACAAAACGTAAGAAAAAAATGTAAGTATTGTTATGTTTGAATGCTTTAAACGGTATTATATAAAGAGGATTAAGACAACCATAATACTTCAGAATTATCCCTTCTTGTCATAAATATGGTCATAAGTTTTTTCTGTTCGGCTTCTTTGTTGATTATAGAATGCCGTGTCGTACACGTTGTCAATAGTTCGATTGTATATGTAATGTTTATTGTCTGTGAATGATTCCCCTCTAACAACCTCATTTTCATCGTCATCTTTGCTGTTAAATTTTTCTGACAATTTTTCATCAGAATTCACCACATCAATAGACTTTGCGAGTTCATATATATTTGGTTTATCTTCGACGCACATTGACCGGTTATAACCAGTTTCATTAGGATCAAGAACTTCATATGGCTTGTTAAAAGGTACAACTGCATCTAAGTCTGTCTCTTTTAAAACGAAACTAAAAGAAGTGGCATTCGTTTCATTCATTTTGGATCTATCATTTGTCGTAGTACTTTCATATATTAAAGGGATCGCAGGCATCTTATCAATTCCTTCATCATTTTCCCGCATTGTGCAGATGTTTGTTTCTTTTCTACTTTCATCTGTTTTTATATGATCTATAATGTAATGAATTTGTTCTTGATTAGTTGCAGGGCATATTACTTCTTTAGTACTTTCATATTTTGCGGATAGAGATTTCAATTTTGAATCTCGAATATCAATATAATTATATGATGACGTGGTCTCGGTCTGTACATGCTCTATTTCATTGTAAAAGTGCTTTTCGTCAACGTTTCCTATTCCAGTCATTCCAATCGTTTCATTTTCTGTATAATTATTACTTTTCTGAGGTTGACTCCTGTTAAATTTCACATCTCCATTTTGTCGCCTGGGAAAATATCGAAAACTAAAATAATAATCTTATAAAACACACAAAATACGATAAAAAAAGTTGTGAACTGTGTTAAAATGTAAACAACTATGCAAAATTATTCATATAAAAATATGAAATATCCTAAAGTTCAACAAAAGGAAAACAATCTCGAGTATACGTCAGCGAGTATTAAATTCAGAGGAGGAACAATTGAAAACAATGTCCATTAGACAGTCGCAATGTTAGAGTTGGCATTCACAAATTTTCATATGTTTTTTTTTAAATTATTCTTTATTATGATTATTTATTTATTTTTCGTTTCTTCACTTTGAAGTCACCAAGATGGCCTTAAATGTATTCTAGTTATTAGTCAGAACTTTCGTCAATTCAGCAATATTTCAGCTTTATCAGATTCATGTAGGTTTTAAGTTGAGTAATTGAAAAATAGGATAATATTGGAAAGAAATGAGAAAAGAAGACACAAAAAGAACAAACTGACGTTTCCCATTAAAAAAGGCTGAAATTGGTTGTAAAAAAGAGATCCAGGTTTCTTCACGGCTTAAGTCTTTCGAAAAATAAAGAGAGAATCCATTGATGAATGTTGATTTGCCTTTCTCAGTTATCACCTGTCTACTGTGCATCAACAAGGCATCCCCTTTATTCTCCTGGGGATGGGCCCTATCAACTATGTATAGCCCCTGCAAACTAATTCAAGTGTCGGGGGCTTCAAGTGTTTTTAAGGTTGATATTTTCTTTAATGTTAAAAAACCTAGCCATAAAAGAAAGTACGACAATGCCACTTGTTAGTGATAGAATTAAACCGAAATTTCAAAGTGTCCCAGTTAAAAAATCCCATGGACGAACCTATGAAACTACTACATATTTGTTGTAAAAAAAATGCAAATTTTATTACAAAAACTTAACAGCGCATTAAGAGTCATGTCAAGATATTTTTTAAATTTGTCTATGTTGAGAATATATATATAATTTACACTGAATAATTTCAAACTTTTTAGCTCACCTGGCTATGCCAGGGTGAGCTTTGCCATCACTTGGCGTCCGGCGTCCGTCGTCCATCCGTCGTTAACTTTTTTTTTCAAAAATCTTCTCAGAAACCACTGGGCCAATTTAATCCAAACTTGGCCTTGGCCATCCCCGGGGTATGTAGGTTAAAAAATGTGTTCGGTTAGTTCGAGGACCAAACAACATGGCCACTGTAACTAAAAATAGAACATAGGGGATCATGCTGTTTTTGGCAAATAACTTCAAAAACCGTTGCAAATATCAAGAATTTGACATGGGGGTAAAATTGTTCAGAATGTCGAGATCTATCTGCCCTTAAATTTTGAAGAAAATCGGAAAACCCGTCTCAGACTTACAGCCTTTTTCCGTAAAATTTTCAAAATTTGTGCATTTTTAATTTTTTATTTCAAAAACTGTAACAGATAGAGGTGAAGTTTTTATTAGAAAAATGTTCAGCATATCAAGATCTACTACTTAACTCTGAAATTTTGAAGAAAATTAAAATGCCTGTGTAGAAGTTATTCACTGTTTTTCCCCATTTTTTTCAATGCCATATGGTTAATGGGTTATTTCCCTTTAAATTCTGTTTTCAAATCTTCTTTGGTTTACTTTTCTCTTTTAAGTTTTAGAGAAATTCCCTGGCATCACTTTATTTAAAACTTATTATTATTATTATTATTATATATTAATGTTTGTTGACAACCCCGAATCCATGACCAGGAAAGACATGGATGTAGCGTTCTTCGACAATTAGCGAAGAAGTCCACTCAAACCGGTGCTACATGTAGGGGCCGTATTGAACTTACTATGAGGTTTGAGCAATGCTCATTGTTGAAGGCCTTATGGTGACTTCAAGATGAAAAACAACAATAAAAGCGTTGTTCCTGTGCTTGTTTTGACCATGTATTTGTAGAGACGTTGTCTCATGTACATTTACCCTATATCCTTTCATTCACAATTTTGTTCAAATTTTTACAATGTTTTGCAAAAATACTTCTATTAACTTTACTTATTTCACATCTTAATCATTTTTGTTATATCTTACAGTGATTAATACTTGCCTTTAATGCAATTGTCATTTTCAGTTAAAGCCTGTACATAACATTTTGTAATCATAGAATGCATTGACTATTGTATGAACCTGGCTATGCAACGGTGTGTTGCTGCCATCACAGCCTTGTGGTCTTTCAGTCAAAAATTTTACACTCAAACATCCTCTCTGAAACCGCTGGGCCAATTGGAACCAAACTTAGTCACAAAAGTCCTTAGGTGGTCCCCTTTAAAAACATGTGTCTGGCAAGTCAACACGCCATCCAAGATGACCACCAGTGGGATCTTTGTCGAAAAATGGACCCTATATTTAAAGATCTTCTCCTCTGAAACTACTGTGCCAATTGGAACCAAACTTGGTCAAAATGGTCCTTAGGTGGCCCCTTTTAAAAAAATGCTGGAAAGTTCGTATCATATCCAAGATGGCCACCAGCGGGGAACGCGGTTTTAACATTGGACACTATGGGAAACATATTCAAACCAATGCGGCAATTGGAACCAAACTTGGTCACAACAGTTCTTGGGTGGTCCCGTTGAAAAAATTGTGTCCGTTAAGTCTGCACGTCATCCAAGATGGCCGCAAGCGGGGAACTTTGTCGAAAATTGGACAATATTGCAAAAATCTTCTCCTCTGAAAATACTGGGCCAATAGGAACCAGACTTAGTCATAGTGGTATTTAGGTGGCCCCTTTTAAAAATGTGTTCGGCAAGTCCACATCATATCCAAGACGGTCGCCAGTGGAGAACGTGGTTTTAACTTGGGACCATATAGGGAAACATATTCAAAGATCTTCTCCTATGGAAGTACATGGCCAACTGGAATCATACTTGATCACAATGGTCTTTACTTGGTCCCCTTCATAAAATATGTTCGGCATGTCCGCATAGGATCCAAGATGGCAGTCAGCGGGGCCACGCATATTGTTTAACCTTGGACACCACGGGAAATGATTCAAAGATCTCCACTAGAAAATACTAGGCCAGTTGGAACCAAAATGAGGCACAATGATCCTTAAATGGTCTTCTTTAAAAAAAGGTGACAGTCGGTCTACGCCCCATCAAAAACAGCTGCCAAAGGGGAACATTTTTTAATTTTGGATCATATAACATCAATGTCTATCAACAAACTTAAAAATGAGACCGTTAAACATTGGGATTATTTTGACTTATTGTGTCAGCAATGACCCAGGTGGGCGATACAGGCTCTTGAGAGCCTCTTGTTTGTGTATAAGATTAGATAAACATGTCATAGAAAGAGATGTGATGGTCAACATTTGGTCTCGTCAGCTGTTAAATGGTTCGCATCACTGCTCGTCCCAGGCGCGAAAGCTTGTTCAACCAACTCAACCTGATACAAGATGTTGTAATATCAAGCTATGCATATAGTTTATATAACGGAATGCCCGTTAACCAATTGTTTAGTGAGTACATTAATGCATATGGGCGTTTCTCATTTAACCAATCGTCACATTTTCGAACCAACAAACTAAAAATGTGTTGCTATGACAACCACATTTTTCTTCGGGCACTAGCTGTTTTCCGTTTCCAATTATCGATTTAGTGTAAAACTCGTTTTCCACCGTCTCGACGTTCCGATGTCTTGTGTGACCTGCTGACACGTGGTTTATCATTTGGTTAGTGTGTTTGCTTTAGATTTATCATTTGTCGTTAGTTTGTCATTCTGTTTATTGAACAATGATAGGAAAGGCAGCAATTGCAATCGACACTCAGACAGCATTAAATGTTTGTTCAAGATTATTTTGGATTGAGCGGGACATTGAAATGAGAGATTGCCTTATTCTTTTTTTAATATTGCAATTTATTCACCTGATGTAGTGTCCCATTATTGACACCCAAATATAAATCAACCGTCAATTTACTTCGACAACTTGTGTTTCTTCAGTGCAAATAAAATCTAAACATTTGGAAGACCATCAACTCAAATATGTTTGAAACCTGATAGAGAACAAAATCTAAATGGAAAGCCAAAATCAGCTAAGGACACATCTTTGCACAAGTTTCAAAATAAAAAAAAAGGCTTTCGGGTCAGCGCCGAAGTACTGGCTACTGGGCTGGTAAATACCCTCGGGGACTAAATAAATCTAATATTGTCACCGCTGAAAATGAAGAATTTCTAGTCACTTGAAGAAGTGACTTCACAATATCTCGCCAATGTCGTTGTAAGTAAACTACTGGCGCATTGAAAGGTAAAAATAAATCTGCATCTAAATCTCGCTTTTGTGTAGATATTCTGTATAATAAAACGCATAAGTAATCAAACGTCAATAAAAATGTCACTCGTAAAAATGTCACTCGTGTCGATCAACACAGTAGATAAAACTCCTTGCGGAACAAGTTCCGCAACTGGTCTAATCCATCTGCATTCTTTGGCACTCATGTCATTTCATTGACATTCACGACGGTCAATTAGTTATACTTCAATTATTACGTTTCTTCTATGTTCCGTTACGTCGTTGCATATTCAACTCCTTTTATCACACTTAAAAATTGATATTTTAAGCTTCAATAATAGCACGTTCCATCAGATTATAGTGAACACTTTACTACTAAGGTAGTTCAAGCCTAATGAAAATATCATACCGAATCTTTTATTTCAAGATATTTTGTAGGTCTTAACTCGTATATTCCAAAAAGTAAAATTAAAATTATATGTCACCGAATATCTTTTCTTGTTATCAGGCTTTGAAAATCAGGCCGAATTCAGTATTTTTCAGCAACATTTACAAAGATATATTGGAAACCATGAGAACATGCTCATTGTCTACCTTCATATGAAATGATTATAAGATAGATTTTTATTTTTTTTTATATTGAAGAGAGATATGTTGAGTTGAATCAAAATTCGATTTAGAGAGATATTTTATATAGTTTTACAATATGGAAAATATTTACCACAAAAGGGAGATAATTCACGAGAAAGTTATAGATAAAAAGGGTCATTTTCTTATGATGCCAGTGAATCACAATGAAAAGGCTAAGAAAAGAACATTCCGGCTTAAAAATCAAGTCAATTCCTCATCCGACTCGATTTCGATATGCGCAAATCGAATGCGCCGTGTATCAGTATCGATCTACCTTAAGTAAAACCCTCCATCTATATACACACTCCTCAGCATTCTGATTGTTTAAGAGATTGATATTGTTTAACTCAGATTAAATATTTTATCATAATATTGATATGTTTATTAGGCAAACTTAATAATGTTTTTTTGTGCTGAAGTCGGCATTAGATAATCAATCAAACAGGAAATAATTTATCTCTTAAACGGCGTTGCTTTATTAAGCCGTGAACACTGTTCTGAATGAAAATATTTACCTCCATTTTAAAACACAAAAAGCACCAATCAACACAACCAGAAAAACGCCAGTAAATCCAGTTGATAAACCTACAAAACATTTTCCTTAATTAATGTGTAAATACGAATAGGTTATTGAAAATAGTGGTACATTAATATAGTTTTTTGTGCTGCATTTAAAAGGGTAAATTTTATCATGTGATTAGTTGTTTTTTTTTTAATTACAGAATTAAATTACATTTTTCTAAATAAACTGTTTAATACTTTATACAACAATAAAGCATTCAGAATACAACGACTACTAAGAAAAAGAAAAGAAAATCTCCCCAATCCAACAGGAGGATTTCACATCTTGGACGAAATTTGTGAGAGATGAATGAAAGTTTACCCAAGAGTGTGTAGGATTTTCTTGTTTTGTAGTTTTATTTGGTGTTCTGGAATAAAAATGATGATCAAACTTTGTCCCCATTTGTCTGTTTGTAACTTCATAAGATACAAATAAACATTATTCGCTGTATTTTAAAGCTATTTTAATCATTTTTCGGAATTCCCGTAAAATATCACGGAAATTATTTTACAATTTTATAACCTAAAGATTAAAGACTGGTTTGCTTTCATGGCGAAGGGATGTTTGAATATAAGTCAACTATTATCCAACGCACTATAGAGAGATTCTTTAAAACAGGATTACAATAAGTAAATACCGAAATTAATGCAAGTTAAATGCCGTCATTACTGAAAGTTTCTTCAGTTGCCCATTTCGACAACCCATGTCTCTTCAGATCAAATTTAAACATTGAGAATATCATAATGCGAAAGATGTATCAAAGGTGTTTGGAAAAAAACTAGGTGCCGAAACAACTAATGGCAAAGCTTTGCGAAAGGGAAATACCCCTTAGTTAGAAATAAAATTTTCAAAAATTGAGATATTGCAATCGTAATGTTTCGTACCAGTACTCTAGTAATGGGCAATTTAGTAAGGGAAGGAGTTGGCGCAAATTTCAACACCATTTGGTACTTGAACGTCTACAAGGTTCTTGAATTGACTAGTCCTGAAAAGCATTTTCTAGCGCCTAATTGAGACTGTTTTGTGAAATTTTGAATGTGTTGCTCGCCCAAAGAACTACTAATTTACAAAATTTAGTAGTCCTTCCTACATTTACATATTTCGGGCTAGAGGACTAGACTGTTAGTGTCGAATACTCTCGAGAATTAAGATTGTACTAGCAGTGGTAATAAATAACTAAATACGGAAGGAAGTTACTGTAAATTTGGTTTCTGTAGAAAAAAGCACGGATGTAGAGATGTTAAGACGTAGTTATATTTCCGTTTGAAGATTGATTATTCAATTACTCAATTACTCAACAAGTTTAGAATAATTAATTACAGTTGAATTTCGATGGCTGGAACTGCAATACATGTAGCTCAAATAGCATTGGTGTTTCGGACACTTTTAATGATCCTTTTTTAAGTTTAAAAAAGTTCGACCTCGATATCTCGAAACCCTTCTGACTCGAACTGTTTTCTTTGGTCCCTTGAGTGTTCATCGTTGTTCAACTTACGTCTAAAGATCTCCACATCCGTGCTTTCTAGAACATTTTATATAAGTAAATCATTTTTCTTTCACTATACATTTGAAAAAAAATATGCAAAAGGGTTTTTGCCTTTACGATAAATATTCTATTTTCCATTTAATTACATTTGCTAGAAGCTTCAGAATCAACAAATTAAGCTATATATAAACATGTAACTATAAACTCTTAAGGTAAATTTTACAATATCATAATTCAGCATTAAGTAAAATCCTTACCAATTACAGTTTTAATTGAGCTTTTTTCAGATGGTTGACGATCTGTAAGAACATGATATATAAATATAAAACTTCTACAAGCGGCTTGGAGCCACTTTAAAAGCGAACATGATTTCATATGATCGTAAATGAAAAATTTGGTGGAAATCTCAATTTTGATAATCTGTATTTTTGTTTCGGTTTGTTCTTGATCAATTGGGTTATTTAAGTTGTAAGTCGACAAGTAACCAGACTTGATAGGGAACCTATTTTGTCCGAGGCATGTACATAGTGTAATTGACAGTCGGTTTTGACCACTGGATTCTGACTTTCCCTGGATTAACCCAATGAGAGTGTGACGGGTGCTGTATACAGAGCTGGACATGCTTACTCTTCCGGAGCAACTGGTGCACACTTTTTGAGAGTTCACACTGTTAGTTCTTAAGTTTTTTTTGTTGTATATGTAGTGTTTGTGTTTTGCGGTTGTTAAGCGCATTTTGTGTTCCCTCTTCTGGTGTTCTTCCTTTTGCCTTGTCTCTGGATTTTGATTTATGTAATCTTTTTCTTTGTTCTTTTGGTATTGTACTGCTGTTGTTTTCTATGCAGAATTTCTATAAGAAAAAGCCGTATTTAATAATAAATTACTTTTTGCTTTACACTGCAAAAAAAGACAGGGTTGTTCCAGTCAAATATAATAAACGAAAGTCATATAAATGAGGCAACTCTTCCTAAAAAAATAACATTCTGGATTGAATAGATCTTTAGCCGTAATACTCCAAACATTAAAATTTTGCTCCGTCTTTTGTTTTCAAAATAGATTTAATTTCGTGCAGTCTTGAATTTATTGACTGAGCTACTAAAGAAACCAACTGCCCAAAAATATTTGTAACAGTTTTATGCTCACGTTTCATCCGCGAACTCAAAAATAGCGGAAATAATTCTGTCGCTAAATTTTCCCCGTTTACCCTATATTGAAATAATTTTTAACATTTTACATTGTCTGCAAAAAAACGGTAGTAGAATAGAGAAGGAACAAAGGATGTTGTTATTACAAAAGTGAAAGTCCTGAGACACGAAAATAAGGAATTTAAAATTTATTTTCCTGTATGTAACTAGTTAGTAGCTTTCATGACTCATTTAGTTAAAGTGAATATGGACTGTTGTAGTCACGGTTGAGACATGGAGTCAGAGTAAATTTATAGCGATTTTACACTGAATTTCTTACTAAGCCACTCTTTTTTCACTTAAATCTAGCTAAGGAAATCATTGTGAAATGATATTAGGTTACAACTTTTTTTCAAAACATTGGCCAAATATATATTTGAAATTGAATCTTCCAATAATCCCTTTATATTGTAATCCTTCTGTAGATTACTAAAAATCTCCAGAACTACGCAATGATTAGTGATGTTATCTTCATTTAATGAAGTATGTGATAACCGAACCGTCAGTCTAGAACGAACAATCCAAGGGCAATGGCAATGTCGGAAAAACAAAGAAACAAAGACATAATATGTGTACTTTTTGTTCAATTACTATTATGTAAATTTATGTAAATTCTAAAACCTAAGAATTAACTCCCTCCGTCGTAGTTTTGTCCTTCGCTATATTTTATATTACTGATTAATCGGATTTCGTTTGGTTTTATACATTTTAAACATTTTTTCAAATTATGAATTTCCTTTGTTTGGGTTCTAGTGCTGCTAATGAGGAATTAATTTTCGAAATGGCCATACAGCTCATTAAAATTATTGCAGTTTGCGTAAACATATGTGTTATGGTCTCATGTTCATTTACTCCATATCCGTTCGTAAAATAACATGAACACGGCAAAGAAAAGAAAATGAAGACTCACACATATACAAAATTTAACAACACGAACCCAATAAAAAATCAACGGATGAGATCAGGTGCACCGGTAGAGAAATCATCACCTGCTTCTTATAAGACACCCGCCGTGTTGAACATGTCAACTCCGGTAGTATAGTCAAATCCGGTAGAGGACAAACAAACTTTAGTTGCAAAGAGAAAGATCTGTCGTCATCTGGGTAACAGATATCCCATAGCGGTCCACAAGATCGTGATGTAGCAATAAAACTTCTGTAGTGATGACCTCGAGTTATGGGATTAAGACCTTGAAGATATATGCGAAGCAATATATATATATATATATATATATATATAATATCATCAGGGCAACCTGAACTCTATCTATTAATCTGTTAGGATCATTTTTATGGAAATTGGAATTAAATGATATAATTTAAGAAATTAAATATAGTTATCTATAATTCAAATTCACGAAAGCGAATCAGCGTTACATTTTTTTTTCTATTTTGCGTTATAAGGCAAGATAATTTCAAAAAAAGATTGTCTGGCACTAACCGCTTCCGTACGAGTTGCAGACATCAAGAAATGATTTATAGAGTTGTAGATATTATTAAATCGCCTATCAATTTTTATATCTTTAATTAAATTATTGATATACTAACGGAAAAAAGGAATCTGTGCAATAGTAAAAATTCATTTTTTATTGTTGGATTTTGTCGAACGTTTTAAAGATCTCCATATTTTCGCAGTACTCCCTGGTGTCAAGGGGAAATGCTTCCAATATTTTATGTGATTGTAATCAGATTGTTTTGACCTTAGTATGTAAGAAAACCCTTCCCTTAAATCAGAGAACATCTTGTCTCATCACCAGAAGTGTTGAAAAATGCTGGAATCTCGAACGTTGGTTTTTTAACATGAAATAAGGACGTCAGCAAACAATTTTTATATCATGAAAGCAATATATAATCCTAAGAGATACGCCTTTACGAATTTCATCACTTCTTGGTCTCGGATTTCTGGTCAATAACATATAAAGCGAACACCCAAATAAACGGCGTCCTAAAATGCCTGAAATGGGTTACAGGCATCCCACATTACTCCCAAATATTGTCCGATGTCTAGACAATATAGGTGTATCCTATAAGCAAGGAATCCGTGAAAAAGAACCAGTATTCAGCTGAAACAAGTAGGGGTAAACACATGTTTCACACACTTTCCATGACAATTTGAACGACTCAAATGCAAATCTGCTGAATTTTTCTTTCTAATTTGATAATTTTTGGTAATATAAAACGGAATTATATATCTGTTGCCTAACCAGAAGTGGGTTTACAGCTGTTAGTAGTCTTGGGAAGACGTTTTTTTTAACTTAAACTTCTTTCAATGATCGATGAATCACCAAACATATAGATATATAGTGTGAGGTTCAACTTAAAAGAGTGACTATCATCATTTTTTTCAGAAGGGAAAACATAATCTGTTCCGGGTGTGTGTGTGTGTGGAATTTTTTTTATGTCAAATTATATAATTCAATCTCACATTAAAGACTTTGTTCGAAATATTTCTAATATACCATTATACACAGTTGTTGACGCAAAACTGGTATAGGTGTCAGTAATGCTTGTAGCTTCTTCTGTTGGTTTTGATTCTTGTGTTAATGGTAGCATTGTAGATACTAAAAAGAAGTAAAAAAATACCTTTATAATGTCTTTATTTGTTCAGGTGTAGTTGAATTTATCAGATTATGTAGTCATTATATAATTTATTACATTCCAATTTTAGCTCACCTAGCCGACACTTGGCATCTGTCTTCTGTTCGTTCCAAGAAAACCCGCTTACCAATTTCCAATTTGATGCAATAGTCCATGGATAATCCTTTTCAAATTTGTGATTGTAACTGTACCAATATGGCTGCCAGAAGGAACTTTAACATAGGACCCAATGGGAAATATATACAAAGAGCCTCTCCTCTAAAACCACTTGACAAATTCAAAACAAATTGGTACTATAAAACAAATTATAAAAGTCCCCTTCAAAATTTTTGATATTTATGTTCGTACCTCATCCAAGATGGCTTCCAGTGAGTAAAATAGTATAACTGCTCATTTAAAGATCTTTGAAACTGTCTGATCCATTTCAGAAAAAAAATTATATTAGGTAGTGGGTAATCCAAATCTAAAGTGGCTTTTATATTCGTTTCTTATCCATGATGGCCATCAGTGAAAACTTATTTTAGAATAGGACCCCATGGTAAATGCATTTAAAGATCTCTTAAATCATTTTAACAGTTTGACCAAATTTGATCCTATGTATACCCAAGTGGTCCGTTTTAAGTTATGCGTGTGTGTGTGTGTGTGTGTGTGTGTGTGTGTGTGTGTGATCATATCTTATCGAAGATGGACGCCAACGAGGAACTTATGGGAATGCATTCAAAGGTTTTTTTCTTTTGAACAACTAAAACAATTGTTAATCAAATTTGATTATCAAAGTTCTTACGTGTTCCGATCCTCTTCTAGGAACAGTGTAACAAAAGCCCCTTTAAGAAATTTCGTTTGAAACCACAAGAACAGATGAAAACAACTTGGCTGCAATGGCCCTTGGATGGTCTTGTGTCTATCACGACCTAATCAAAAGTGGCAGAGTTCAGCCATTACAATATTATTGACTTTGATATATGTTGATACTCCAATGTATCAACTTGAAAAAAGTCATGTTATTTATCAACCTGAAAAAAAGTTAACCGAACTGAGGGTTAATAAATCCCTGTAGCAATATATTCAAATGAATAAAAGGGACAATAGGAAACACCTACAATGGCTGAAAACTATAATTACATGCCACAATCTGCTAGGGAACTACACAGGAAAAACACAAATTAGACAAAAGAAAAACGTAAACAACGATAGGAACTCGGGACAGCCGGACTTGGTACCGGCACTAGCAAAAGCCAGCGGTAGGGTTAAACCGGTTTATGGGTACCCAAGCCAAAGTTTGTAATTGTTTTACTATTAGGTCCTGTAAAATCTTAAAATACTTGTATTTCAAAATTCAAAGAAGTTATACTATCAATAGTTTAAGAAATTATAAAATTTCACTTACATAGAATAGCTCATATCAGACATATCACTTTTCTATATATTAAAAAAAAGATAAATTCTGGTAATCATTGCCAAAATTGAAATTCAGTACTTTTTCCTTTTTTTGTAGTTCATCATTTTGATGATATTTTCGATATATATACATTGTAATATAGAATTAATATGTGTCTTTGCTTGACAAATAGAAAAAAAAATAATAACTTTCAAAAATCTTTTTTATAATGATGGCCTTTCCTAAATGTTGCTGACTATGGACATCTTGGATTTTTAGTGTAATTTGTTAGCCAATTGTTGATAGATATGGCGTTCCAGACAACCTGTAAGCTATTTATAGCCCATTACAGGTTGATATTTCATTCCCGACCATATGTGGGCTATAAATAGCCCATCTAAGGTTGAAATTATACATGCTCATTACCTTTCAAGCTGCCTAAGCCAATTAGGAAACAGATAAAATACAATAATGCTATTGCATAATTTGTCCTTAGCTGATTTTGGCTTTAAATTTAGATCACTTTGGTTATTTGTTCTCTATCAGTTTTCAAACATCTTTGAGTTTATGATCTTCCAAACGTTTAGATTTTATCTGCACTGATGAGACATAAGTTGTCGAAATGCGCATATGCAGAAATTTAATTCACAGTGACTTCGGTATTTTGTTATTTATCAAATAATTGTATATCCTGCTCGCGTTCGCAAAGATGATGGTCCCGGAGAGCGATACAAGCTTTTGAGCTTGTTTAGAATAATTATGTATAAACAGTGGGAGATAAACTGAAAAATTTTCCAAACTAAGTCATCTTTCCGTAAAAAATACAATATATGCCAAATATTAAGGTTCTTGAATAAAGCAGTATATAAGACTTAAGAGATTATATTTAGAAAACTTTTGCCCAAGATGTATGTTAGAAGTAGGTGTAAATACTTTCTACAAAAATTGTATTATTATTTGTAGGCAGCAAAGTATAACTCAGGAGAAATAAAATATGTGTTACATATGAAAACCAAACACATTATTGAGAATAATAATATGAATATTCGTATTGAGTTCCTGTCACAGGGAAAACAAAAATAAGACAAAAGACAAACGTGAACAACGATAGTACCTCGGGACAGCCTGACTTGTTACCGGCATTAGCAAAAGCCAGGGTTAAAGCGGCCTAGGGGTACACACATCCCAAATTTCTCGGTTTAGTTTCCCTGTAATATAATAAAGATACGAATACAACCCAATACAGCTAGACCTCTAACTCCATGACCACAATCTAGAAAGGGAAAGAATACACATGTAGGACTAGACGTAATTTTTGAAAGATTTGTCGAGGGGTACTCGCCACTAATCTGCCGGATGGCGTAAGAAGCCTATTCTGCTGGTGAAACGCTGTCGCATTACGGCTGACAAATTAACTCAAAACTTCCCGAAGGGTTTGATAAAGAATCATCATGTTTTCAGTAGTGACAATGGGGGTATCAGTGAGAGGCCAGTATGTGTGTAAATCATAAGGTTGTTGGTTGACTAATTCCTGAAGAAAATCCTGCTGATATCCACTATGACTTAGCTTGTAAGTTACTTCAAAGTGTTTCTGGATTTTACATGTTTTTATTTGTTTTTATTTGTTTTTTTGTTTTTTTGTTTTTTTGTTTGTTTTTTTTTTTGGGGGGGGGGTCTTTTTTGCATTTTTATCAACATTTCCATGAAAATGAGTATAAAAATGTCATATAATTTTTTTACATGGAATTGAAATGTAATTAATTACTTTGATATGCAATTCACCAAACGTCTGTCTAGTGATACATTAACTTAAAATACCATGGTTGACTTACTATCTCAATGAAGAGATGAGATTTCAAAGTTCTTTAACTGGTAGACAAAATACCATACAAGAATTAAGAATTAATATTTTTAGTTTATAATTGGTGTGCGTGTCTCAGTAATGAGATATCGCGGGTTTAATAAGGCTTAGTTTAGATCAAAGGCTAAGTAACATTATACTCTTTGCATCAAAATTTAGAACTTGTATCGCTAATGAGACTTTTTTGTCATAAATTTATTCATCGTTTTCATAATTTTACTCTTTTTATGTAACAAATTATACTCGAATAGTTTATGAAGTTGAATAAATCAATAATCAGATGATTAAATCAATCAAAATAATATTGATTTTTTTAATACCCATAGCAAACATACCATTTGACACTGTTGGTGACAAAGAAACGGTATATCTGTCAGTAATTCTTGTAGCTTGCTCTGTTGTTTCTAATTCTGGTGCTGAAGATGGTACTGTAGACACTAAAAACATATAAATTGAATGAACGATTCATTTAGACACCGTTTTATTCATTACAATATATTTATATGAATTATGAATGTATTGCCAGCAGAAGTGCTACTGCCGATAACAAATCCGCTATCCTGAGTTCTAATTTTTGTTTACGTTTGGATTTTGTCTTCAATTTGTCTTTTTCTAGTGCAGTTCTCTTGTGGATCACACGCCACAATTCTAATTCTCGGCAATTGCAGGTGTAAGTATCATCTTTCGTTTTTGTTATAAATGTATTTTCAAAAATGAGCCTTGACATTGAATATCTTAAAATGTGAAAAATATATCTGTTCTATGTATATGGTTCATTTTCATACATTTAACAGTTTGCAAAATTTCCTAAGAAAACAGTTACCAAGATATCTTCTAGAAGTACGTGTGTATGCATTCTTATGTTATTTGTAATTAAAAGGTCAACTAATATCAGCAACAAAGAGTAACACATAAGAGATAACGAATAAAATGCATCTGAAAACCAAACAAAGTCAAAATGTATTCAGAGTAGTATAATACGGGACTTTTGAATAGTGTTCATACCGGAAAAGGTCTACTACTATACGATACAAATTAAAACATAAATAAATTGAGAGATAATCACTAATTAATAAAAAAAGATAAAAAAAACATTGAGCTAGAGGGATTTATACTTAATCTAAATGTATTCGTAGCTCTTCAATTGTTGTTTTTGACAGTACAAAGGAGTAGGTTCGCAAAGGCCACATTTTTACCCAAAAATTGAAGAAAAACTGAAGAAAACTGAGGTGTTTTTCAAACTCTATAATGTCTACTGCACCAGATTCAATTGGTCTGGGTATTAATTTAGCAGATATTGTTAAATAAGCCAAAAAAAAACATAGCATAAATGGGGACAATTTTTGAAAAAGGCTGAAAAGCTAGATTGTGGGGGAGTTTTTTGGCATGTTTAGCATTGGCCAGACATGTGTACACTAACGAGCTTTCCATATTTTGTGTAAAATCTTCTATATAAATGTTTTGAGTACACTTTCGTTTCAAACAAAAATAATTAAAAAATGACAAAAATTCTACAATTTTGGAAATTTTGCCTTTTGAGCTAAATTTTCAGCATAATATGTATGATCACAGCAGTATTTTTTTTTGCAAAAGGAAGATGAATCTATTTAATGCTACATTTCATCTTTATATATTAAAACGATCAGACAGTTAATTTCTACAAATTTTCCAAAATGAGGAAATTAATGGGTCAAAAAAGCTCTTACCAAGCCTTATCCTTTAGTTAAAGAATTGCCATGTTAGAAAAATTATAAGTACAGTTCAATTTCAAAAGTAATTTGTTTTTAGGTGCTTCATATTTATTACCATAGATTATGAATCCAGTCATTCCTTCTGACTGGTATTTCAATAACAGGAGAGTTCCTATCTCGAGAGTCCTGTATTACTCGTAATGGGTACCTGACAGAATGTGTTGCATATAAGTGACTCTTTCCTTCTATCTTTTTTCAAATGTACAGCAAATATTTTGCTGATTCATTGTTTTATTCGATAGAAGTTATTGTTAAACTTGAAGAACTATTTTTTTCATTTTCGCAGTGATTAAACGGCCAGCTATTAGAGTTGTTAAACTACTGCCAAAAAAGATCAAATTTCAATTGGTTCACCATTTTAGCAATATGGGAAACTTACATTTCAGTTCAGCAATTTGAAAAAGTAAGCGAGAACTAAAGCTCTAGTCCAATAACAAAGAATTCAGATACTCTGGTAACATCGAAAGCTACAAGAAACAAAGACAACATCTAGGTGCTGCATAGAAAAAAAAGAGACAAACCCCCAAAATAAACAACACGGATCCAATCTAAAATAACTGGTTACATTTGGTGCTCAGATAGAGTAATTAAGAACATCTCCTGTTTCTTATAAGACACGCATCGAGTTGAACATGTCACTTCCGTTGTAAATTCAGTGTAACAATATAGATTACCGTCTGATGCATAAGTGTAGTGAACCGCAGTCAAATACAAAATCCAGTCCTTGCAATTTGCGTTTTCCATCAACAAACGACTATAGTTTGTCCCTGGACCACATTCATCTGTAATATCTTCAAAAACCTGAGTAACCGTGCAATTTTTGCAGGTGTTCTCTTCAGACTTGCACCATGTCAACACTATTCTCTCCATTTCACATAAGTCTTTTTGTGCTTCTGTAAAGAAATTGGGACATTTAACATTACAATATATTTATAGCATGTGTCACCTTTACATACTATAATTGTCCGCACTATACTGGATTTGACAAATTATCTATATATAGTATACGTCTGAAAATAAGCCAAAAGCATATTGGTTGGAAGATGCCTTTTCCAGACTTTAACCTTCGCTGTTCGAACACCTGCGCTTCGGCTGCGACAACACAACTTTGATATCTTTACTATATGGAAATATGGTTTTCGCTAATCGGGAGATGTCTCGTATGTCAAATCTGGACGAGGAACGCTGCCCTGCAAAAAGTTTTTATTTATAGGTATAATTTATCAAACCCAGTAAAGTGTTCCACGATATCATCCCGTAGTCAGAAATTTTAACGATGGACCTCCTACGCAGATGTTTGAAATCTCACATCGACAGTTTATCTGCAAACCCTACTTATACCTCTACGACACTATCAAGGGAAATTATCGTTAAAAATCACACTTCAGTTAAAGCATCCGTTGGCATCAGAGCCGATGAGGAAAACAATCAACTCCTTTACATCTACTGGGAATACCAAAACTTCATAAGAATCCATACAAACATTCATTGCGGGGTTTAAAAATCACACTTCAGTTAAAGCATCCGTTGGCATCAGAGCCGATGAGGAAAACAATCAACTCCTTTACATCTACTGGGAATACCAAAACTTCATAAGAATCCATACAAACATTCATTGCGGGGTCGTCCAGATGCACCATTAAACTTTTTTTACAGCTCCTCACGACTTTGTTGACCGCAGTCAAAGGTGAAGTAAAAAAATTCTGTAATAAAGCTAACTCAACTAGCGTGAGACAAATGTGGATTCTTCGAAAGATCTCCTTGAAAAGTTATCCTTAACTAGTCTTACTCATTGCCATACCATTCAAACTTTTGGTTTTTCTACTCTTTATACAACCCTGTCACACAATAAAATGAAAACAGTAATTTCAGATTTAATACCTACATCGATGTTTTTGCACTAAAAATTGAGAACGCAGATATACCTTTTGAGTATAGGGAATGACAAAACATATTTTGTTAAGAACCACACTAGTTCAAATAAGAAGTACACGAAGACTAACGTAATCAAAAAGTCTGATTTTTGTTCGACAATATTTTTGTCAAATTCGGAGGTCGCAATAGGAATTCCTATGGGAACTTACTGTGCGCCACTCCTAGCTGACCTTTTCCTGTAATCTTATAATGCAAAGTTTTTAAATCGGGCTTACACAACGAAAACAAAAATATTTAACCCACTCCTTCAATTTCAGCTTCCGCTACATAGACGATGCATTTTCTCTAAATAATCCGAAATTTAAGATAAATTTACATCAGTTATATCCCAATGAGCTTGAAATTAAAGAAACAACTCCCTAATTGTGAATTTTTCCTTTTTTCAGCAGCAACAGACTTATCCAGCCGACGGAATGTACATTTTCACAGTTGATTCGTTACTGTCTAGTATGTAGTTTGTACATTGATTTTTTTAACAGAGCAAAAACACTGTCCCAAAAGCTGCTTAGTCAGGGATTTGTTCAGCTTATGTTAATTTCAAGGCGGTCACCATAACATTATTGAAAGATATGACGTGTCAGTGTCCCAATTGGAAGCGGACATATTCAGCTGGATTAACGTTTTCCCGGATAAGACTATACCGATTTTGACATTTTCGGAGATTTCCTCACTTACAGTGTGATGGGTGCTGTTAACAGAGCAGGATATGCTTACCCTTTCGGAGCACCTGATTTCACTCAGTTTCGTAGAAGTTCACACTGTGAGTGCCTTGATTTTGAATGTTGTATTTTTGGATTTTGTGCTTTGTAGCTGTCTAACGTCATTTATGCAACCTCGGTATTTTGTTATTATGTCTGTGTCCTTGTTTGGCAATGTCCTTAGACTTCGATTTTTGTAGATACCACTCTTCTGTTCCTTCGGTATTCTACTGTCGTAGTTTTACAAGATATTTAAATTAATTTTATATATTTACGAATGTTTTATTGTTACTTGTCAAGACAATTTAAAAATACATTAAATTGTCTTTTGACTAAGTGTACATGAAAACTCTCCGTTATCATAATCAAAGTGCTGAAACGTAAAGCGTTAAATCTGCAAAATATAGAAAGATGTAGAATATCCATGAACTGATTATCACTGGCATAAAACAACATCATCATATTTACAGATACCGAAACATTATAATCCTCAATTTAAAAGTTACCGTGTTTCTTTGGTTTGAAATCTCATATATCAACAAATCATATTTAAATACATCGGATACTTGTGTTGTCTGTACTATGTACACTAAATAATTCATTAATCTTTGATGGAAACAAAGAGTGCTATTAATAAGAAATATTAAAAAGAGGAAAATACAAATACGGAAATTCATCTGCAATACATGTATATACATGTATATTGAAGACGTCCAGCAAATTTGGTTGAAAAGTACTTTGCGATTAAGAAGAAGATACTCGAGGCATACCTTTAAGACACTGACATTGACATTGAAAATCTAAAATTAAAATTAAATTACAGAAAAACAAAATAATATTTTGCACATCTGCAAGTTTGGTTGTAAGTCCACGAAAGTAAACAGGTGTTGCAGATCATCAAGGCATACCCTGAAGGCCCCAATAGGCTGAAAAGTCAAATGATAGGGTGAAAATCTGGACAAAGTAAAAATAATGAAAATCGAAATGCATAGTGACAATCTTCAATATATAGTGAAAATCCTGCAAGTATGTTTGAAATTACACGCCTTTCATAAGGAGTTCTAAGACTAAGTCTGGACAAAATGAAAAAAAAAAGAAAACCACATTTACAAAACATACTGAAGCATTCCACTATTTTTTTTTTAAATTAAATACACAAAAGATGGATCCGGACTTTGACAAATTATGATGATCCCAAATCAAGTTCTCATTTCGATGGCCAGTTGAATCCAAAATCAACGTGAACAGTGACTAAGCGTGCTCAGACCGTCGATATTGATTTCTACCCTCACAATTCACTAATTGTTATGTGAAAAGAAGAACTATCTAAAGACTAATGAATTAACTAAAGTTATCATGCTCACCAAATGATAAATCACGTGGAAGCAGGTCCCGTAAGATGTCGCAACTTATGAGAACATTAAAAAGGTCCGAGGGATTTATTGTCGTCATAACAACAGATTTTCAAGTCAGCCAGTTCGAAAATGTGACAATTTAGTAAGAGATTTACTCACTATAAACGTCTACAAGCAGAAATTGTTAGGTACCTTATAAGCATAATGTTAATTCTTATGTACAAAACATATATTTTGTCCATAAGTTATGGTTTCCTACCAGAAAGTGAAATATTTTTTGATAAAATTTGTGTATCGTTTCTTTTGTTGAGTAGTATAATAAAACATGCTAAAACAGAAATTTCAACAAAAAAAGTTGACAAAAACAAGAGTAATAAAAAGCGAACTAAGGAATATGACTTAATTTTTTTTGTCACAAAGGATTGATTTGACGTATGATAAATAAAATGAGTAGCATTTCAGTAGTTTTGTAGACTAATTAAACAACTGATGAGATTTTGGTTAGAGGGATTAAGGATATAAAGTCTCCAAAATACTAAATAAGTAAATAAAAGGTATCTGTAAAAAAAATTTGCATTATTGATTCTCGAAGTATCAAGAATATTCAAGCCTCGAAGTCGGAAAGTTCAAGTACAGGGGATTGCTTTCAGTCCGGGTATATATAATTCCGTCCTATTTTTTTAAGAATAGACACCCGATTTCCTAGACATTGTGATAAAAAAATCAAATTGATTGCTGACTGGGCAATACCTGTTGTATTAAAATGCATTCCAAACGGTCATCTAGGCGGTTGTACGTTCCCACACATATAGTTTACCACAACGCGTTTATCGAATAACACAAACAAGTTTGGATAGTTAACATGGCTTGGTCCCCGGACTTCAGCTGCTTCCCATGTAAAGGACAGATATCACACCAGAGAATGTTGCACATGCTAGTTCCATTCAGTGAGTTTTACAAAATAAATGTTTTTCTTTGATTTGAATAACCTACTAATCAATGTTGCCTTAAATTTTTCCGACAGTTTATTATAGGCGTTGATCTATGAAAAGAACTCCGCCATTTTGATATACGTGAAGCAGTGGAATTGAAATTAAAAAAATGTTTTTTATGGTTTTTAGTCTTACCTACCGTTATATTCTTTTCATAATCAACTTACCCTCAACCAGAAACATATAGACACAGAGAATATATATGTATCACCTGAATATCAGTCATTTTATTATAAATTACACTCAGCAACCAAATACCTTCAAAAATCTAACAAAACGATTATTTCTGAAAATAAAACCCTGAACAAAAACAAAAAAAAACGAATAAAAATTAAAACAACACATCTAGAGACTTCCTAACAAACAAACTAGTTCTTACCTGTACAATTATAATATAAATAAATGCCTTCTCCCTCCACACATACGATATATAAGTAACTAAACTTTGAATTGCATTGTTCACTGTTTTCTTTGGTAAGGAGAAGAGCTAACCCACATTTTCCCAACAAGGAACAGAGATCCATATTTCGACGGACTTGCATTTCTGTAAAAAAAATAATAATACTGGTTTACAGTAACCAAAAACATTGTTGGGGTTCATAACGAAAGTTATTATACCTCAGTAATGAACATAACTACTAATATTTCTAAAATAAAATTACTATTTTTCATCTTCCCGAATTTTGTACTGTAACTATTAACCAGTCGATTGTTTCTCAGACAACTGACTGGCAGTATGAATATTTTTCCCGAATTTTTTCTTGCTTTCCTATTTGATAAAAAATCTAATGATAATTCAGAATACTCCTATATCATTGCTTACAAGTGACAACATGCAAATTTCAGTGAACACTATTCACTTTGCAGTAGAAAAAATTTTGTTGATAAGAAAAGATGTAATTAATTATTAATTTATTATGTTTAAGTAATAATGTAAAAAATTAGAAAGATGATACTAGAAATGAGAGAAATATTATTCAAAGATAAATTGTGAATCTTGTTTTTATAAAATAAAATACTTCATGCATATTCATTTGTGATTCCCATTTAATACTTCAGGATGCTCTTAAATGGGAGTAATAACAAAATTACCGAACAGAGTTGTCAAGAGCCGAAGTCCATGAGACAAAAGAGACAAATCAGCTAGGTAGAAACCACTTCAAAAATGGTCGACCGAATTGGTCCTGACTTGGTACTGGCATTTCAAAACAAAAGGTGGATTAAACCGGCATGCCACCCCCCTTTCCAATTGCGGTAGTGTCCGGTAGCAACTCAACAGCAATTACTATTGAAAGGTCGTAGACAGTTAAAAGAAATGATCATCCCAGTACTAAGTATAAAAAAAATCTTGAATCAAAGTTCGGACCGAAACTTCAAATTTTTCCACGAGGGACTATTTATATTAAAGAACTCTTTGAATGACCGTATGAGACGGAATTTTTTGAAGCCTTGATTGATAAGGCGGTCTCTGAGATAAGTATGTCTAATGAGAAAGTCTGTATAATTTATGCTAACTCTCGCGTAACGAATCAACTGTGAAACATATACTCCGTAAGCAGGAGAAGGTGGAATATTACTCTCCAAGTTGAGGAAATTAATAATTTTGAAATTAAAATCGTCCCTTTTGTCTTAAATTTTAGTATTGACCATTTTCTTCAAATTCGAAATGTAAGTCCAAAAAAGATGTAGATCTAGGTGTCTCTGTCGTTTCTTTAATCTCTAGTTCTGGCGGATATATTAATGGAATCCATTTAACAAAAGATGCGTTATTAATGGAAAGAACATCATCAATATATCTATAAGTGAGATTGAAGGATCTAGCATCTTTTATTTCATTATCTGTTAGGAGGCTCTTAAGAAATTTAGTCTCGTAAGAATATAAAAACAAGTCTGCGAGTAGAGGAGCACAATTAGTGCACATTGGTATGCCAACTTGCTGTTGATAAAAATATCTGTTTTCAAGTGACAACTCTAAACTAGTTACATGTATGCAAATTACAGTTAACACTGTTTACTTTGCAGCAGAATAAATTTTGTTGATGAAAATAAATGTAACTCTTGATGCTTTAATAAGAATACAAAATTTAGAAAACAAGTATTAGAAACGAGAGACATACATGTATCATTTAAAGGTGATTCAAAATTGTAAATTTTGTGTTTTCGGTACAATAAAACACTTATAAACTGTTTATTTGGGAATAGCAAATTTGTTGTCCCCTTGACCAATAACTACTGACCTCGGCTATAAAATTTCATCTTCTAATTATATTACAAATACGGTATGATGAGAATCTAACGTATGAAATTCTTTAAACGTATACAAAATACAAAAATTGGTCTGAGTAGTAATTACATCGGAATAAATTCAATTCAAAAATTAATACAGTTCATGATTTTTAATTTAATTTGGTCACAACATAACATACACTGATTTTCAGTTGAAGTTTTAAGTTTGAGATGGCAACATTCTTTGTTTCAAATGACGCATGCGTTAGATCTTTACTTCCGAGACGAAAACGCAAAAAAATGCGAAAATGCGAAAACGCGAAAATGCAAAAACGCAATAATGCGAAAACGCGAAACGGGAAAACGCGAAACGGGAAAACGCGAAAATGCAAAAACGCGATAATGCGAAAACGCGAAACGGGAAAACGCGAAAATGCGAAAACGCGCAATGCGAAAACGCGAAAACTCGAAATCGAGAAAGCGAAAACGCTAAATCGAAAAAGCGAAAACGCAAAATCGAGAAAGCGAAAACGCGAAATCGAGTAAGCCAAAACGCGAAATCGAGAAGGCGAAAACGCGAATGCGAAAACATGAAGTGAAATTCATCTCGTGTTTTCGTGATTTCACTTTCGCGTTTTTGCGTTTTCATCAGTGACCACTATACATCTTTTCTCTTCCAAATAATGGAGTGAATGAAGTTTTTATCTCTGCAAAAAGAACATGCAGATTATGCAAGATATTTTTGGGGAACTGCTATCATTGTCGTTAAACAATGACAATGCATCACGAAAAACATTTTATATTCCCCATAGCAACCATCTACAAAATATAACAACAAAAATGCAATATAATATATTTTAACATATTACCTACATTTTCATTGTATTTGTATCTTGCGTTCTTTTTTTAATTTTTTATAGTGAGTAATAGAAATTGTTGTTTGCTTAAATTCATGGCAATATACCTTCAATCACAAATTCCCAACTGCCAGTTGCCCCAAATCCTGTTGAAACTGTAACATACACTTTAAAAGGCATATCTGTATATGTTGAATTAATGATAGTATTATTATCCAACTGACTAGTTCCCTCTTGAAGCAGTAAATTATCCTCTTCAATTTTAATCACCAATGTAACAGACTGTCCACATTGTAAATATCTCTTTTGTGTTTCTTCAGCAACTTTTTCGACTTCTGTCCCATTTCTTTTAAGTATTACTGTTGCATTATCTTTGCTGCTATCAATGACCACTTCATACATTGGTCCATTAATAGAATGTACACTTGATAACAGAGCTATGTGGGCATCATGACAAGCCTTTACGGAGAAGGCTAGGCTCTGATTATTTTCAAGGCAAATTCTGAACTGTGACACCGGTAAATATCTGAGTTCATCTTGCGTTTCGATGCGAATTGTTCTGTAGACTACAAAATAAGAGAATAAACATTTAGCGAAGAAATCCGCTCAAACTGGTGCTAAGGGCCGTCTTGAACTTACTACAAATGTATGAAATATGAAAAAAGCTCGTTGTTGAAGGCCTCATTGTGACTTCTGAAATATTCGATTTCAAGTAAAATTGTACAAGACTTAGTTTGAAACATTCAGTCATCATTTGGTTGTTACTGTACCTTAATACTTTCTGCATATAAACTATCGTTACAAGTTAAACTAATTCTAAGTCTAATGAAGTATTAATGTTTTAATTAACCTTCTTACATTCATGTCTAGTAATTAATGTACATGTAATTTATATTTGGTAAGGCCATGTATTTCATTTTGGTATAAGTATCTAAAAACGATTAGTTGAAAGGCTATCATGTAGTATATGAGATTTTGTTAGGTGAAGTGGAAAGTGTAAATTTGCCTGGTTCGGTATCCCGTGAAGATTACCATAGAGTTATGGGTGTTGTCTAATTATAAGTACTGATTCTGGCAAGCGATGGACTGTTTTCTTTGAATCGAACACTAAATGAATATTTTGATGCAGATATCATGTTGTATTGCTGAAATGATTACAAGTTTTAGTTTAATTGCTGGTTCAAAATATCAATAGCACTCTAATAACAACGTTTGTGTGATACCCCTGTAGACCGCACTTTTTTTTCTCATAAAATAATTCATCTATATTAGATTAATAATTTCCGTTTGTTGTACTGAAATCAACAGCGCGGAAAATTGTTTAAATTTTTGATGTTTAGACCTACCTTTTGGACGACATACTATACTATATTTTTGGCATCATAAAGTTTTGTTTTAATGATATTGAATTGTTCTAATCACTAAAATTCTGCAACATAGGCTCATAAACAAACTTCTTACGTCATTAAATCTTCGTTACAGTAATGAAATGCTGGTGCTGGGAAGTGTTGTACCTAAACTTCGCCGAAAATTTCATGTTTTAAATAAAATTTTATCAGATACACAAATATATGTTTAAGATATGTCGAATATGTGTAGTGACACTAAATTACAATTATTTGAACAAATCTTGAATCGGATATGTATCGGAATTAGAAATAATGGTCTATAAATAGCATGCATAGCTTACTACATTGTTATATTTTGTCTCTTATTGCATAGTTTCAATTATTAATTGAAACATAACAATGTCATAAGTTATATAAGAGTTAATCTAAGACATTGTTTAGACTATCAAAACTTGTTTATTGTTGCTTGTCGGTTTGACTGGTATTCAGAAAAGGTGCGTTTGATTTGTAATCTTTGGTATGTCAGTGGTGCTAATATAACCTTGTTCTTCAGAAAATTTGATTGTGTCAATTCATAGTAAATATGAAAAAGAAAGGAAATGGGGTAAATGTCAAGGAGACAACATCCCATATCCAGGTTAAAACGACCAAAAACGAAACATCTAGGGGTCACCATATGGTCTTCAACACAGTGAGGAACCTCATACCATATAGTAAGCCCTAAATGGCCCCGAAAAGGTAAAAAGTGAATAAATCAATGGGAACCAACAACATCCAATAACTAAATATCAAGAAACTAAAATTTTATAAGAAGACAAGGACAAGCCAATGACCAACATATTCCTGACTTGGGACAGGCGCAAAAATTGCGATGGGGTTAAACTCGTTTTCTTGGAACCCAACCCTCATCATATGTATAATGGCTAAAAATAAAAACACATAAAGACTCACAGTAAAAATCAAACTAGAAAAAAGTCCAACTTATCAAGACGAGTACCCTTACAATGAAGTACATAAAACATGAAGACAATACATACAGGTACTGTCCGGACAAATACTCGCAGTAACTGACAGCTAGCTAAGGACATAATTTCCGTTGACTATGATATCAAGCCTTCTTACATATGAAATTTCAATTGAAATACTTCTAAATTGATTTGTTATAACAACATCATCAATTATGAAAGAAGAACATGATATTGTACAATGCCAAATACTGCCAATATGAAAAATTGTTTAAATTTAGTTATGGTGTAAAGCATTTAGGAGATGATCAATATTTTTGCCAACAAAAACCAGAAGTAAAGATTTAAAAACAATGCTGTATTTATATCCTTTATGAATAAGTTTGTTCAACGGATTAATAGGTTTGGAAGGACAATTTTTGAATTTATGGGCTTTGTAAATTATATTCCCATAGAAGTTTGGATGTGAAATGCCCTGATGTATAAGAGCCCTGCATGTAGAACCAAATTCTCTTAATAAGTCAATGTATCTAAAATAAAATTTAGAGAATGTTTTTATCAATTTATGATATCTAAACCCTTGATGCAGAAGTTTTTCAGTGAGACAAAGATTTCGGTCGTTGAAATCAGCAACATCACTACATACTCGTGCATATCGAACAAGTTGTGAAATGTAGACCCCGTAAGAAGGGGCTAACGGAACATCGCCGTCGAGATGGGGGAAATTGACTATAGTGAATAAGAAATCATCCCTTTTATCATAAACCTTAGTGTTTAACTTTCTTTGATTTATTGATATATATTAAGATCAAGAAAAGGAGTATAATAACTGCTGCTAATGGGTTTATTTAAAGTAAGTTCTGCAGGATAAATTTCATCTGTAAATTTAGAAAATTCTGGATTATTTAAAGCCAAAATATCGTCCAAATAACTATATGTATTGTTAAATTTATCCACTAAATGCTGTTGAGAAGGGTCTTTTTGAATTTTTGCCAT
>MJUU01014171.1:502-77549 GCA_002080025.1 Modiolus philippinarum | reverse complement strand
TAAAAAAATATCAAAATTTTGAAAATTTTACGGACAAAGGGCAATAACCCTAAGACGGGTTTTCAGATTTTCTTCAAAATTGCAGGGCTGGTAGATCTTGCCATGCTGATCATTTTTATTATCAGATTTTTGATATCTGTAACGGTTTTCGAGTTATTCGCAAAATACAGCAATTTTCCCCTATGTTCTATTTTTAGTAACAGCAGCCATGTTGTTTGTTCCTCGAACTAATCGAACACAACTTTGAAACTGCATACCCTGGTGATGATTTAGTCCAAGTTTGGTTACAATTCGCCCAGCGATTTCAGAGGAGAATATTTTGAAATTGTTGACGGACGGACGGACGACGGACGGACGACGGATGCTAAGTGATGGCAAAAGCTCAATTGGCCTTTTAGGCCAGGTGAGCTAAAAACTAGAAAAATGTGAGCAAAGCTCACTAATATCATACCATTTAATTCCAGAAAAAAATCTAATCAAATTTTCAAATAGCTGGTGCACAATGCCAATATCTAATGAACATTCTGTGAAAGTTTCACTGAATTTCATCAAGTGCATTGTCTATGAGGAGTTGTCGCCACAAAGTATGTACCCTGTGGCGGACGGACGGACTGACAGACACCATGATCACTATATACATTTTGTACCGCCTGCTAAAGCGGGGGTAATAACTAGCGTGCTTGTGCTTCCTAACTGTTTCGAACAGAAAATTCCTTGGTTTTCACACAGAAGCCTAAATAGTGGCGCTATGTTTCTACAATACTACAGAAACTAAATTTCTGGAAATGTTCCCCTGTATATGTTATATGTTTTTGCAGTTTCTATGTTGAATTTGAATAATTTTTAGTCTGTAGGTGAGACAAATGCTACTTGTCCGTATATCTTCCTTTCCGTTTAAGTATATTAAATGAATTCCAATTAAAGAGAAAAATTAGACAAATTAAATATACAAGAAAATAACATAAACTGTCTCATAACTACAGAGCTTTGAATTTCTTTCATGCTTTAATTTACTTCAAAAATATTGCTCCATCGGTATTATCGTATTATCTCCAATTGGGAACCTGTGGTAAAACTGGCATAATGAGCATTAATGCCAAAGCTATGTTGTCTTCTGGTAATTGGTAATCATCATGCAACATTATGTTATAACAATAAGCCCCCTATAAAAAATTCAAAAATTCAAAATATTTATTTGATAACGACAGACGATAGCGTAATGCATACAATGCACATATAAACATGAACAGTTCAGAGCTTTGAATACCATAAAAATAGTCTAGTGCATCGGTGATGGCATTAGTGGGTCAATATTTTGGTCATAGATTGTTGAAGGCACTCACTCAGCTTTAGAAAAAAAAAATACTAATCAAAGCAAAGTTTTAAAAAGATCATACAGAGTTTACAAAACAGTTAATCCTGTTCTTGTCTCAACGTAAGGAGCATTCATTGTTTTAAGTCATTTTTGTTGAAAAGGTGATTTATTTTTAGAAAATCAAATTGAGAATTTTAAAATCTTCCAGAATTTTGTTTGCATGATTACAGAAACAGCAGCGTGTAAAAAAAATTTACATGTTCTGACAAGTTTTTGAAGAGATGCTTACTTTCAGATTTTTTTAGAAGAGATGCTTACTTTCAGATTTTTTTAGAAGAGATGCTTACTTTCAGATTTTTTAGAAGAGATGTTTACTTTCAGATTTTGGGGTAAATAGAAATACATGTGAATGGTCCGTTTCTTTTGACACTTTCCCTCCTACATGGTGACATAGAAATTTGATGGTCAAAATTAAATTGATGTATACTAAAAGTCACATACAACATATTGAAGGCCTATACTTGTTTCAAGTAACTTTACGCGAGTTCAATCATTCAAGAACGAGTTGTCTCCCTTTATTCAATAAGAGATGAATTATTAGGCTTACGCACGTAAAGTATAAATATATTCAAATACATTTTGTAACTGCATGATGTCCGTAAGCATGAGGTTAAAGTTGTCCTTGGTTGTCTGGATATTTTAGAGTACCCCTAAACACGCCCCTGTTTTATGTTCCGCATATTCTTTTCAGAGTACAACATTTGAAAAAAGGTCCGGCTGATGGACTACAAGAAAAAACTCTGTTTAAACTCGATATAGAAAGTTTTAACAGTAATTAGCCTAGTTCGTGTTGGGCACTGCGATTCACTCCCTTCAAAAAGTTACATAACCCTCTAACAACAACTCGGGTAATCTTACTTTCTCGGGGAAGATGATCCGCTTGGTCACAGAACATCTAGAAAAATTACTGTATAGTCAAACTTTCTTGATTAAGCTATTAAACGTTTAACTGTAAGCAATACACTCGTTTCTGTTATTTCTCTTCTCTAGAAAACAGTGTTCGTCGTGAGATCTGGTGTAAGAAGTAATGAGGAAATCTGTATATTCAATACTTGAAAACCATCATTTATTTTGACCATTGAACATGAAATATTATCTAAAAATTTGAAAAATATCATCTCATAATTATGAAATAATTATCTCACAATTTTGAGATATTATTTCATAATTGTGAGATACTATTTCATAATTACGAGATATTATGTCAAAATTATGAGATATCTTATAATTATGAATTAATACCTCATAATTATTAGATAATTATCTCATAAATATGACTTATTAACTCTGATTATGAGATACTATCTCGTAATTATCAAATAATATATATCTCATAATTAGAGATAATTATCTCGTAATTATGAGATAAAATCTCAAATTTTTAGATAATTATCTCATAATTGTGATTTATCATCTCATAATTATGAGGTGAAGTGATGTCACAATATTTTCGTCCAGACGTTGTCATGTTAACATTTTGTGCATTGAAAACATAGAGGGAGAATGAAAGCATGATATAAAATCTTTATGCATTAAAGCATTATTAATCGTCAGTTATTGAATTAATTTAGCACATAACGGGCAAAAATCCTAATATGATTTCATTGGATAATCTAAAGTCACTTATTTGAACAGTAATTTTTTCACCTTGACCGCGGGATACTATACTTGACGACGGGACTATACCTCACGTGACTTCCGGTTTACTATACTTTGCCTCTTTCCAGTTTCCCTATTTTTCTCTTATGTTCTAAATAAGTTATTGGCATCTCCCTTGGGAAACGTTTTCCTATATAGTGTTGTCTTGTGTGTATATTGCCCTCGCCTGTCGGCTCGGGCTGTATACGAACCAGACAATACACTAGGAAAACAGTTCCCTCGGGAGAAGTCCATAGTAGATAAATAATATTGCAGAAAACATAATTTATTCAACTCGATGCAGAAAAAGTTTCGCAACTCGTTTAGCCAACTTGCGTTGTTCGGTATTCGTGACATTTTTTACTGATATTCGTGATAGTCGAACAATTATATTATAATTACTTATTTTCTGCGATAAAATGTAGATTAGTATTATCCAAAAGGCATTCGCTACTTTGCTACTTATGAATAATTATTCATTATTAAAGGAAGATTAAAACTTACTAGATCCCACTGGTTCTATTGCAAGTAAGCAGAAATACCATACGAATCTAAGTATCAACATCTTGAATATTTTCCGTAAATTTTCTAATATACCTTCCTATTTATGTTCGCGGAAATATAACGAAGGTATTCAAATTATCTCATTTTGTACTATATTTATCTAAATAAGACAAAAAAAACAATAATACCAGGAAATGCATTTAAATAGTCAGTATTGTGGGATTTGATTTTCATGTCAGAATTTTGTCGATGTATTTCAATATTTGATATCATCCTGCACACCCCTTTTCCATTCACAATATAATCGGTTTTCTTAAACTTTACGTAAAAGAAGTCTACAGGGATTTGGTTTCCTTCCAAAATTTTGATTGCGAAACAAGCAAATAAGCCTACATATTTGTTGTCTTAAAATTAGAACACTTTTATTTATTTTTGCCGGGACGGACAATGTCAGATCCAAAATATTGACAGGATAACATAAGATATATGTTTCTAGGAAAGAACGGTGTCGAATTCTAACTACGTCATTAAATATGTGTATCTTCAGATGTAAATAATTAAAGTATCACTAATACCAAAGAGAGTGTGAAACCTCCAAATCATTTACTTTATATTTGCAACTAAAACTTGGCATTTGTAAATCTTCCTGGACGATTTGTCTCATTAAACCTTCGCTATTCCATTAATTTCCTGAAATCCTTTGCATTATGTTAAATGTAAGGCTTTCTAAGAGATTCCCGGTTGCGGATGCATACCATGACGACATAAAATTGAATCAAGATGGAAAGGGAAAATCCTTCCATTAAGTGTTCAAAAAGAACATCTGGTCAGCTAACCTTGGTCCTAAAAACTGATATATTAATGTTTAAATTAATGTATTATTTATCAAATTCATTCCCTTAGATGCGAGAGTAAAAGGTTTATCTAATTAGATTCTAAAAACCTACTTTTACATACGGTCTAAGCTCTGAGGTTTGACACCTTAATATGAAATTATAGATTTCTTACATTTTGACGAACGATACGAATGAACTTAAGGGGACATTCTAAAAGCCCTAAAAATATACGTAAGCCCAGTACTACAAATAAAAGAGATAAAGAAAACTCACTAACAAACAATGTCACACAAATTTGGTCTGTTTTCTGTGTATTTTTCGAAAGTGATCGTTCCGTCCAGTGTAATGTTAATTCACATGCCATGGCATATATATTGGAATGGTTCCCCTTTTATTTATTTCAAGAATCTTAAGAGCTGATTTGTTTTCAAATCTGACCCCTCCCCATGTAAAAGTTGTGGATAATTTTAACAAATTTGTCGAATGTTAAACATTAAAGGACCATTGTGATTAAGTTAGTACTTGTTTCTGAGAAGACTATCTTTGAATGTGTTTTTCATATGGTCCAGTGTTAAAACTTGCCATTATGGAGGAGGTACGGACCTGTCGGATACCTTATTTGGAAGAGACAACTTTAAGACGATTTTTAGTAAGTTTGGTTCTTATTTGACTGGTAAACGGGCTCTGTACAATATAGTCAGATCTGCAGAGTTCAAAATAGTCTCATCAAATTATTTGATTTTAATTATAATGAAGACGTTATATGTCTATTGTATTTCCTCCGAAATTTAAATCTAGCACGTTAGTTACTTATATAATAGTAACTTATAAAGAGAGAATTACTACAAGATATATACTCCCTAAGGTGTAGCGAAATGGACTGACACATAAATAATGCTCGAGCCGTAGGTGAGGGGAGTATTGATTTGTCAGTCCATATCGCTTATCCCAAAGAGCAGTCTATAACGTGATAATTCTCTTCATATAAGTAAATATGTTGCCTATTACATTCTGTTTTTATAAAAATATATAACATGTTTGACAGTATGATTTTTTAAACAATTTGGTACCATCCTGCCAATTTCTTTAAAATATGACCATAGCCTCCTTTAATATCAATCATTTTATTGTATATCAGATAAAAAAAAAAAATAGAAAGAAAAAAAAAACGTCTTTCCTGATTAAATTAGGGATGGTCAGGTGGTATTCTTTAAAATATGGTATTTATTCAATCAGTCAAAAATAATGTCCGGTCCCAATTTCCTGATATTGGGCGGTAAGTTCTAATTGAATCCACTTTTCAAGATAACTGAAGCATTCATTCATTTATTCATTCATTTCTTTATTTCCTCAAATATGAGATACAATGACTTTTACATTAAGCAACATAATACATACTAATTACAATATTTAAAGAATAATTATAAATAGATATATTTACGAGGAAAAAATAAAAAGATATACTACACCGTTCATTGAAGATCTTATGGTGGCTTTGAGTTGTTATTGCTCCCCTTAGGGTCGTTGTCTCTTTGACACATTCCCCGTTTCCCTTCTTTTTCTTAAGTATATAAATCCGGAATATACTATCAATAGCCGATGGCGTGTCACGCATGTTAACTAACAAGGACCTCCCGTATTCAGCCACGCACGGAACATGGAGGTGACACAGTTTGACAAATTCACTAAGTTCGTTGTTATCTACAAATTCAGTTATGGGTTTTCTGCCAAGTAAGACTTGAAATAAAATCTCGTTATTATTTTCACTCAATTCACAAAACAAGTTTAAAGTGTAATTTTCTATTATAATGTTCCGCCATACATCACGGATTTGAAATGTATATGAGCATTCGCAACACGCATGTAAGTAAACATAAAAAAAAATGTTGTTTTTTATTGCTTTTTTTGTTTTGTTTTTATTTTTGTTTTTATTTTTGTATTTTGTTTTGTTTTGTTTTGTTTTTTTTTTTTTTGTTTTTTTTTATAAAGTCACCTTAAATATACAAAATTTTTGAGGATCTGTTATTTCTATTTGACATTACAGTTTATTTTGTAAAAATTAACAAAGTTTAAAATTATCATATTTTTTTAAAATTATTTAATTTTTACAAAATAAACTGTAATGTAAAATAGAAATAACAGATCCTCAAAAATTTTGCATATTTAAGGTGACTTTATATAGGGCACCGTGGAATAAAATGTAAATGTTCTTCAGTAAAATAAGCACAATATTCACATATATAAAAATTATCAAGATAAAGACTGTCCTTAGACTAGTACGTAGTTTCTGAGAAGAAGATCTTAGAATGCCTCTTCCAGAAAGTCCAATGTTAAAACTATGTTCCCCGCTGCAGGCTATCCTAGAAGAGGCACAAACGTATCGGATACTATTGGCGGATCAGAGGGGGGGGGGGTTCCGGGGTTGGAACCCCCCTTTTTTCTGGGCAATCATGTACTTTTAAATGAATACCCTGGTGTTTTACTACAAAAAAACATAAATTATATTTGGAACCCGACCCCCCACCCATCAGTAATTTACGAGAAGATCCTTGAATGTGTTTTCCAAAAGTGTCAAAGTTAAAACTATGTTCTCTGCTGGCGGCATTCTAGGATGATGTACGGACCTACCTCATGACCATCTAAGTTTGGTTTCTAATTAGACAGGACGTTTCTGAGAAGAAGATATTTGAATGTTGGATCTTGAATGAGATAATGACATGCGGGATAAATTTTTTGACGTGTCCAATGTTCGAACCATTGTGACTAAGTTTGATTTTAACTGGATCGGTAGTTTCTGAGAAGAACATATTTGAATGTGTTTACCATAAGGTTCAATGCCAAAACCATATTCCCCGCTGGCGACCATCTTGGATGAGGTGCGGACCTACCGGATACTTTTTCATGGAGGAGACCATGTAAGGACCATTTTGACTAAGTTTTAATGAAATAAACTAGTAGTTTCTGAGAAGATCTTTGATGTGTTTACCAATGCTTAAACCATGTTTCCCGCTGGCGGCCAACTTGAATGAGCTACGGTATAACAGGCAACATTTTTAGACGGGAACATCTCAGGACCATTGTGACTAAATTTGGTTCTTATTGGACTAGTAGTTTCCGAGTAGACCGTTGAATGTGTTTTTCCATAGCGTCCAATGTTGAAATTGTGTTCCCTGCTGGTTACTATCTTCGAGGGGCTACGGAAACTGACTTGCATGTAATGTATCCGTCGATTTTGTAAACAGAGAGCGAAATTACTACTAGTATCTAAAAAGTTACTTAGCCACGTTTATATTTAATTACTATAAATATTGTCAATCAAGGAAATTTATGGTCGTCATCAAGATTTGACGGATAGTTTCAATGTGTATATAAACAAACCTAGATCAACATCTGTCAATAGACCCCGTCTTATTATTGGATTTACGCATACAGAATTTAACATTACATCGAATTTTCCGCATAAGTGTGACGACTGTCACGTGAGGATCAGGTCATATCGTCCCTTCCAGAGCACCCGATGACACACTGTGTGTTTTTAAGGGTTTCAAACTTTTAAAGCTTTATCATTTTTGGTGTTTGTATTATATTATGTTTTTTTTTGTCTTCGTCGTTTACTTTCTCTGTCTGTATGGGATCCTTACACAGCCATGCATTTTGAATATATCGGCAAACGATTACCGAAGCAAGAACGAGGAAAGGGGGAATTCTAAAATCATAAATCCAAAATCACGGCAATTCACTTCATACACGAATTTAGAAAGTATGACAAAGACAAAACAAATAAACAAAAATGCTCAGAACGCCACACAACTAAACACTAACAGTGTGAACCCCTATAAAAACTGAGGTATCATCAGGTGCTCCTAAAGGGTAAGCATGATCTGCTCCACGCGTGACACCTGTCACACTGCCAGTAAAGTGAAAAGTCCAGTTTTGTCACAGTCGGTGTTTGTCAGTCCGCTGACAAACTCTGGATCTACCCAAAGATATCTGTTCTCATTTGTGAAATAGAAACAGTGTAACGATCAGTCAAATCGTGGTGACGACCGTAAAACTTCTGTAGTGACAATTGCAACAGTGACTGAACATACCCTTGATGTTTAAGTTTTTGAGACAGTAATTTCGCTCTGTTGACAAAATCGCTGTACAAACTACAGACCCAGCAATAGCTAATGATTTGTGAAATGTACACGCCATGTGCCGGAGATGTGGGAATATTACTGTTCAAAAACGGGAAGTTCACTATTGGAAAGTCGAAATCATCACGCTTGTCGTAAAGATTTGTTTTCAGACGTCCAGAGTTGTCAATGTAGAGATATAGGTCCAGTTATGATGCTGATGGCGGTGTATCAGTGGTCTCTTTAATTTCAAGTTCATTTGGATATATAAGATGAAGGTTATCCTTAAATTGAGGATTGCTCAATGAAAGAACATCATATAACGGAAACTGAAATTAAAGGATTTGGCTAGCTTATTGTCTTTTTTTTCTGAACTAGTCCTTGTACGAACCTAAATTCATATGAATAAAGAATTTATGATACTGTGGAAGTACTTTTATTCGTGGACACCAATTTTCGTGGTTTTCATACATATCACTATTTCGTGGGTACTTAAATTCGTGGTTTCGAGTTCTATGTATTAAAAGTCAAATGAAAAATGCTTTTCGTTGGGAACTTAATTTCGTGGTTGGAGCGAACCACGAAATCCACGAAAATTGGAACCCCACGAACAATAGTACTTTTTTTGGTTGTACATTTGCAAATGTATTCATAGAAGATGCAAATGTATTCATAGCAGACATTAACAACATATAAACAACCACAGGACACTCGATCATGACATGCCATCAAATCAATTATCGAACATAGTGGTCAAGAGACAAAAAAATAAATCTTGTTGAAACCACCGGCAAGATTGTCGACCACAATGGTCCTGATTTGGTAAAGGCATTTTAAAAGAAATGGTGGGTTAAACCGGTTTTATGTCAAGCCAAACACCCCATTCAACTGTTAGTAAGGTGCCCAAGAGACGATGTTTCCGATTTTGGGTTAACGGAATAACACACCTGTATTATACAACTTTGGAAAGATGAGACCATGGCGCATCGAAATAACAATGTCGTACATATTGGCTATGGTCACATTTTATTTCAAATGAGGTCAAAGGTCATCTTATCAAATTTTGAACTTTTTTACCCAACTGAAATTGAGCTTCATTTCACCAATAAAACTGCAACAAATTTGAATATTCTCGTTAATTTTTGGGGGTGGTTCTCCTGTTTCACTTTTTTTTTATAATATATTTTTATAATAATTGTCTTTTGTCTTTATTCAACAAGTTTCAAAATTATCATTTTGTTTTAAAGTTTTGTCATTTTAAATATTTGCCCCGCTATAATATGAAGAATTCTTTCGGGTTTAAAGAACAAAAAAAGTCTTACTTTTCTGAAACATTTCTTAAAAGGACATCTTAAATTCAATTTTAATCATAACCTTTGAAATATAAAGCTGAGGAGAAATAAATCGTACTTTTGATTTTGTTTTAAGTATTGGTCCCCCCCAAACACATACTGACATAAAACTTGCCAAGACCGTTCCGATTAGAACATAACGCTATTATATTATCTGAAATGATATGAAAAAAAAAATGATTTAAACGCGAAAATGAATACATGTGCTTGGAAATTCAAAACGCAAGCAACTTAAAATTGTCTATAGATTCGTCTTACGTCGGTCAAGTACTTTTGACAAGAAATGAATCGAGTTATCTCTCGTTGTTCACCAAAAAGATCATTATACATTTGTTTGATCTTATCAAATAAAATTTGGAAGTATGCTTTTTATTTGTTGATTTTTCTGTAACGGTGGGCATTGCATCCGTGATTTTTGGAGCATATGTACAATTTGTATTTGTGTTTTCGTTTCAATTGGAATTTTTCAGTAATAAAGCATGGTTATTTTGCTTTCAATGAAAATGTCGTCAATTTTGACTCAAATTTACCCCGACATTAATACCAATAAATCATAAACAACTCCCATTCTATGGTTCAAATAAATATTTCAGACCTGGACTTTGACATTAATAGCTTTTTATTAGTAAATAAGAGAGTACTGCTATTTTCCATAGGAGTAAAGGTATCACATCTCAAGCTTTGTTATAGGGTACCCTTAAATAGGTAAAAATTAAAGAAATCGTGACCACAGGAACTTTCTACGACAGCTAGAAATCTAAAATTCAATAGTTGTTCTACCATTTAAATAAAAAAAAATCAGCCGTGTGTGATTCCGTTAACCCAAACTCGAAAATTAAGCGTCTGTTTGGACCTTGGGGACCCTACTACATGTATGTGGTAATGTCCGGTATCATGTCAATAGCAATTGCCATTGAAAGGTCATACACAGTTAAAAGAAATGATCATCCCGGTATAAAGTAAAGAAACAGAGTTCGGCCTATGAAAGTATTTTCATTTGACAATTTCTAAAAAAAAACCCAAAAAACAAGTACACCATAAATGAATATATAAATAGCAAACATCTGTAGAACGGGGATTCTCTAATTCTTATGCTGTTCTCGTCAATTTGAAAGCATGGGAGATCAAAGTGTTCTCCAACGTGTGGGTTACTTGTTCTCGCAATTTCATTGGATATTGAAAAGGTCATGATCTTTTCTTCAAATAGCAAGATAAAAACCTCAAATAAATTTATTTCGAATATAGATCAATGTAAAAAGTATTTACTCAAAGCATACATTGTTTATTTATCTCGAATCACATATGATCGATTTGCTTTTGTTGATTTCCATGCAATGTAAATTTCACGTCGCAGTATTGATTGTAGAGGCTCATAATCGGGTTGAAACTAAAAAACATAAAAATGTCACTTATTTTAGAATTAGAGAAATAAAATCTATCATTTGCAAGTCGTTGATAATCATAGTTCTACTGTCTCATGGGTTAAACATAGAAGTTCTCACTTAAGCTAGAACTTTTAAAGCTTAACCCTTTCGGCAGTAGAACTATGATAATCAACGACTTGAAAGGATAGATTCTTTAATCTCTAACCCTCTAATCTCACACTACTAGATGTCGAACAACCCAACATCACTGTCGTCAACAAAAAATAATTGACAGAGTGTTCTTGCAAGCGGTGTCATCCATTGTACAACAGAAAGACTTACTGTATCAAAATTATTTTAACAATAACCTGGACGAGTTTTGACATCTTTTACTGTCGAAAGTTATGGGCTTTCCGTTACACGTACATAGATAATACATCTTAAGTACGACCTCGCCATCTCTGTCCAATTTTTCTTTGAATGGTTTTAAAATTTGTCAAACGTGAGTCATACATGTCTTGGACGAGTCATAAAAAAGAACTACTTGATAATTTATATGAGATATGTCTCTCCCTTATATTTTCTTGCTTAAATATTCATCTTTCTCTTTAGGTTTTTGTTGTTTAGTTGCAATATGGTCGATGCCTTTTTTGTTGTTTTCTGTTCGGTTTCGTCTCCCAAGTCGTCAAGAATTTTAGTGCTTTTCCAAAAAGCAATCATTTGGAATTTGCATTCAAAATTTAGACATTTTATAAAGCTAAGAAGATTCGCCTTGATGCAAGGTCTGTTCTTAACTGATTCTGGCATTACTATAAGGCTCTCCCGATAAGGTATACGATTTCTGCCAGTTTTTCATATGATCTGATTTCGGTTTTCGAAATGCTTGATTTAAATTGAACTGAAAGAATAAAAAATGATCTAGGAGACAATATCCATGTTCATGTGCAAAATCGCACAACACTCTGATAGTTAATTTTATGTTTGAACAAAAGAGAAGCTACATTGATTTCTCGACATTAAGCAATGAATTAAGCTCAAACTGGTGCTAGGGGCCGTCTTGAACCTACGATGAGATATGAGCTTATAGCTCATTGTTGAAGGCCTCATGGTGACTTCAAGATGAAGTAAAACAATAAAAGCGTGTTCCATTGCTAGGTTTAATTGTTAACTTCTGGAGACTCTGTTTCATGTGCATTTATTCCATATCCTTTCATTGTTTATGTAATCTTCGAATTAAAATGTTACAAAAAATAATACCTTATAGGTGTTGGGTTTTGAATCGACGAGTCGAGTTGGTAAAAAAATAACAACCGATGAGAGAAAGGACTTCAGATAAACTTAAGTGCTTTATTTTTAAGGCTTTATGATAGCTAAACCGCAATTAAAGTATTAGAAATACACCGTTTGATAAAAGATAAAAATAGCACCAGTGTTGGAACGGCTATTTACTTGAGTTCTTTTGTTTCAATATAAGATCAATATTAAAGTCTACTCGCAATTACAAAAGCTTTGCACCATATATGCAAAATCTGATAAAATACAGACAAAAATATAATATATAATTAATAAGAAATAAATGTTTATTGTTCAATTAAATGATCATAGGTATCATTAGATTTGTTTGGATTCTTGATATGGCTTGCACTGTCATAAACATTGTCAACGGAATGACTGTATACATTGTCCATCATTTTCTCTGAAACAGAGCCACCAAGTACGTTATATTCACTACTGTAAGGTTGTTCAGAGTTTTCCTTTATTCCATCATCTGTCAACGGTTTAGCCATTTCATAATCAGATTGGTTTGTCGTTTCGATGCGATTAAATCCAGTTTCGTTCGGGTCCAATATGGTGTAGGTTTCAGCTGGTTTGACATTTGATAATTCGGACCGGTCAAAAGCGGTCACTGTAGGATCAGGTACTGCATATGGCGAACCATTTTCAGTCTCCGTAGCTTCAGTCTCTGTTTTACTCTGTGGTAATTCTTGGGAGCGATTGAATCCTGTCTCTTGTGGATCTAGAACAGAATAAGTTTTTTCAGTTGCATTTGACTGATTATCAGACATATCGTCAAACTGCCTTACATATCCCGGTTGCTTTTTGTTCATGCCTATCTTTGATTCAGATTTATTTATGACGTTAGACGTGTCGATAGAGTCATACGAAATATCGGTATCACATTTATCTATAATTATTAATTCTTGATAGTGTTGTTCTTCAGGTTCATGGTGAATGTCAGAATACAGATTACCGATAGGAATATTGCCATCTGACGGTAGTACAATACTTTGATCTCCAGTGTAATCGTCACCTTTTGACACGTTTTGGGTTGAACCATTTTTACGCCTGGCTGTTTTAGACCTGGAAGTCAAAAATAGACCTAATTACCAAAATACTTGTATGAAATGATGTTCTATATAAAAACAATGTAAATATTTCAAAGGCTCAAAAGCTGCACATATATCGCTCATCTCACAAATTGCTTTCGAGCAAGGAAGAGAAGCAAATTGTTAAATTAATAACCAACCTTAGCTGATCTTAATTAGCTTTCTAAATAATGAGAAAAGAATGATCAAACAAATTTATTTCAGAGAGTCAGAATAGATAATCAAAATTGAATGTTTACTACAGGCATGTCAGGGACAAATCTAAATGAACACCAAACCCGGTTGCTAAGTTTATTAGATTATTGAAAAAGGAAACTTAGTTCGGCATCTTTTTCATCATTCTATTCAGTTGTTTTCAATTGATTTTTTTTTGTTTAAAAGGAAATGGTCAAGTTATGTTTTTTTCTGAATGTTTGATATGCTTAACCATGCTAAGCATTTTGGGCCATGCTTGTTGTCAGATATGTACGATACAGAGCAGAGCATTCCTGTAAAGTTGGTTAAGCTACACCATAATTTCAAGAGAAGGTGGTCACAAAACTGTGTCTTCCCCATAGGGTTCAGTTTTAACTATTTCCGCGCTATAACTGAATTGATTGACTGCCAGGAGAAAACAAATGTATGTTCTATATTTGGCCCCCATGGGAAAAACCTAATTGAATTAAACGAAATGAACAATCTTTATAGAAGATTTGTATATATAATTCTTCCCTCCAATTGGGTTCAAATTGCTTAAAACTGTTTCAAGAATAGATACAGAAAAAATTCCATATAGGGTCAACTTGTATTCAAGTTTAGATTTCGTTTTCTGGTCGGAACATAATCAGAAATTAATTTAGAAGATGTTCCGTACATAATTCCTGCGAGATTGTTACTCTTTATAGATAGCAAAGGGTAAGTGTGAGTTATTGCCATACAACTAAGCTACTGAATGGTAGTGAAAACAGATGATTTCGAACAGAATTATAAAGAGACAATAAAAGAGGGAAAACACAAAGGAGGAAGAAAACCACAGAAAAGTTGTCGACGGCATTCGTCCTGACTTGGTACAGGAATTTAAAAAGAAATGGTTGGTTTAACCGGATTTATGGCGCACCAAACCACCCTTTCCATTGCTTTATATCAGATAAACTGCTGCCATCAGTTGAGCTGTTGCGATCACTTGGCTTCCATCGTCGATCCGCCTGTTGTCTCTTAGCTTGTGTTTTTACAATCTCCCCTTAAACTTCTTTAGAAAATTAAATCAACATTAACCGGAGGAATTTATGGAACGTCCTACAAAAAGACTGTTCATGTCCTCATGAACAAATAACGATCATTGCCACCAGCCTTTAAAATATTCCCCGTTAAGTCTGCGTTGTGATCTTTCTCATTTAAACCATTCATTACAAGCAATCAAAAAATATAAGGAATGACGTGTAGGTGATTCTTGCTTATTTTGTTTTGATCCAAAAACAAAAAAAATGACTTGAGTTTAGAACATTATTTAAGAATTGGAACCTATCTAAAACTGCCACAACCCCCCTGTGCAAGGTAAAATCTAAATGTGGTTTCTTTGTAATGATGTTTGTCTGTAAGACACATACGATGCCCCCTCAAAATCTTCTTTGTCTGTGTACCCTCTAAGTCTATAGTGCAGAAGCTACTAAGCTCAACAATGTGTATTTTACATAAAATGCACCAAAATAAAAAAAGGCACATCTTCAATATATCAAAAATGATTTACTAAATGCATATTCCTAAGGATCTGAAAAATAACAACTTTCTATGGATCAGCAAAATAACAACATTATATGGATACATTAACTTCTGTATTTCGTTATTTATTTACTACAATTAAAATCTGTAGGATGAGTTGCTTGGATAAAATGTATACCCTCTATGTCAAATTCCATAAAAAATTACTACAGTCAACAATGTATATGTTACAGTCATTTTCTTAAATTAGGCATTTTGTAAAATGCCTGAAATTTCAGGCATTCTATAAATTGACTAAATTTGACGGGCATTTTACTTAATGCCTAAAAATTGTCATGCATTTTGTAAAATGACTGAAATTTTCACTTAAATTATTGAAATTGCGTAGGCACTTTTAGTCAATTTCTTTAATGAACTCTAAATATTTATATAACTGTATGTCAAAAGAATTAATTATAATTTTGTACATAACAAGTAGTGAAAACTTTTCTTGGTTAAAATATATGTTCATTTTTGAGTTTTCAATGGCAGAAGTAACATCTGAACAAAAAATTAACCAACAAGATTTTAGTAACAAACCCAAGATGTCGAAGAGCTGTGCTCCAAAAAGTGATTTTTTTTTTCTAAAGAGAATGCTATGGACTAATAGTATCTGCAAAGCTAAGATTTTATTTTGACAATTATGTTTTGAATCGTATCTTTCTATATGTTCTGTATGTATATTTGATATGATATTCAGTTTAGAAAAAAAAGAAATGTACAATTCATATTAGAGAATGTAAGTTCCATTAATTTATTTTCGCCGGTGAAAATAATAAAATAATTGAGAACCAAACTGTCAGTCAAAAGACGAACAATCCAGAGCCAACGGCAAAATTGAAAACACCAAGAAACAAGGACGCCACAGAAAAGAAATAAACAAAGACACGCATACAGATGAGCAACACGGACCCAATAAAAACTTTAGCTGTAAAGGGAAAGATCTGTTGTCATATCCCCTAGGGGTCCATGTGATATTTAGTTCCAAAAGAATAAATTTTATGGCAATTAACCAACATTACTTTAAAAAATATAATACGCCTGTGTACTTAATGTACAATACTGTAAATCATGGGAAATTAAAAAAAAAGAACTGGAATATTGACATGACTTTTGTACACTTTACTGTACAGGGAAATGTTTGGATGTGGTTCTAAACTGTGATTGTCTTTGTTTTTGATACCACATGATATTCTTGCTTCTATACAACCAGAAGAAGACTTGGAACAACATCTCAATGGACCACAGGAATTAAAACAATGATATACACTTACATGTCAAATTTGTTTTTGCACATCCCATGTGATTTTATGGGACCATAACAAGTCCTCAGAATAAACAATTTCTGTTATGCATGTATCAGCAGTCAAATGCATACGACTCATCACAAGAATTCATTTTTTTTGCAGTATATCAAATAATTATTTCATATTACATTTTCTTAATTTTCAAGCTTTTCTAATATGTTTACAAGGGAAATTGAACTTGACACTGTTTAATTTCTGCAAATCCGGACTATAAATACTAAATTCTTCTGAATTGCTTTATATCTGATACATTTCTGATAAATGTATATTTGCTGTATTAACATTGTTAAATGTTTATTTGTTGTATCATCATTGCTAAATGTTTATTTTCTTGTAAAATATAATTATTTTTTTCCGTTTCAGGCATTTTGTTAAATGCCTGAAATTTTAGTCATTTTATAAATTGCCTAAAATGCATAGGCGTTTTATAAAATGCCCAAAATTTTCAGTCATTTAACAAAATGCCTAATTTAAGAAAATGACTGTAACATATATATTCGAACATTCATCGCTTCCCTTGTTCCTTCGGTATTCTACTGCCGTTGTTCCAAATCAATACCAATATTATTATGCACAAAGGACCTGTAAAATAAAAAAATCCTACCATAAGAACTGTAAGAGTATCCTCTATAGGAAAATCGCAAAAAGCGAATAAGTTTTACAGGAGGTATATTTTCAGAAAAATGCACAAAAGTTAAAAACAATACAAAAAGAAACATCTTCTATATATGCACGAATGCTCTGTCCTGAAAAAACGTCCTACCATGATATCAGTAGCAGTAGGAGAAATAGACCGGACAAACAATGTTCCCCCTTCGGACGGACAGACGGACGGAGGAAAAATAATATGCCTCTCGACATTATGTCTGTAAGGTGCATATAACCAAGCACATTAAATGAACAACGCTTTTATTGCTGTTCTTCATCTTGAATTCACCAAGAGGCTTTAATTATAAATCTATTGATAATTACATGTACTCCTCAAAATATTTATTGACTTCTACATTGGACTTCTACGACTTATGTTTTTTTCCCTGTATATACCTTACATTCTTTTTGAATATCAATGTGAATTTTTATCTTATTTTTTTGTTTGAATCATACTTCAACATATTAAGTTACTGCAGATTTTAGTTGCTTTTGATTGCCATTACTTTGATTGGTATAAATTAATTGTGTTATACTTTCTTTAATACGTAAGGTATGTCATGAATTTAAGAAGGGGTGTGACCGGGGTCCTACAAATAAAACCGGTCATATCATGAACCTTTTACAATAGTGTACATTTAAATATCTAAACTTTGTCTGACTTTAAAAAGAAGAATTGATTGGTTGCTGGATATATATCATTTGAGATCATAAGATATTGCAACGATCAAGCGGTTGGCAAAAGTTTCATTTCAACAATATGTACTTTTTCACCCCAAGCCGACCCTCATGTGTACAATGTACACTTTGTTTAATTACAGTAACAATTATCTAAATTTATGTAAATTCTAAAACCTAAGGATTAACTCACTCCATCGTAGTTTTGTCCTTAGCTATATTTGATATTAGTGAATATTCTGATTTTGTTTGGTTATATGCATTTTTAAACACTGTTTGAAATTGTGAATTTCCTTTGTTTGGGTTCTAGTGCTGCTGATGAGGAGTTAATTTCCGAAATTGCCATACAGCTCATTAAAATTATTGTAGTTTGAGTTAACATATGTGCTATGGTTCTATGTACATCTACTCCATATCTTTCCATAAAATATTCTGAAAAACTGACCGCAGAGAAAAAAATATGGCTGATAATTGACTGACAGCATACCTGGACGGACTGCCTTTGTATAATGTAGTACGACAGATTTTGGCACTGCCCTTAGATGATTTTACATTTGACGCAAACCAATCAAATATGACATTACCGTCAATCAGTTACCAGTATTTTACAAACACAGATAATATGTTTTTCTGTCAATCAATAAACATCGCAGGCAGTTTTTAGGACGTCGGCTTGTGGTGTAAGGTAAATCTCTTTGAAAAGTAACGTTGCCACTCGCTTGACCGTTTCAAAAAATCTGCAAACGAACATGGAGGCTAAAATTGACCAAAGATTGGAATTCAAAATAAAATATCAAAGAAACAGTAATTCGGGTGTAACACAAATAAAAACAAAACAAATACTACGTAATCAAAATGAACAAGAACGCTGCAAAATGTAAACCTCCACAAAATTTGTTCTTCAGAAATGTAAGCATTATTTTTTCGACCTATCACATTCGTCACATTGCCAATGAAAAGACTGGCGTATAGTCATACTATGTTTTTGTCCGTTCAGTTAAAATCTCTAGTCTAGATCTCCTCAAAAACGTCTCTTCTCATTTCCGAAATAGAAAGAGTGTAACCATCTGTTAAACCGTTGTGTTTACCGTGAAACATAATATGTAGTGTCAATATTGGTTGAAAATAACCTTGGAGTTTAAGTTTTTCCTCTGTTGACAAAATAACGACAATTATATATGGGTCGTGAAATGTTCAAGGCGCCTTATGCTGGAGATATGGGATTAAAGCTACCTAAAATCGGAGGAGTAGATCCAAGTATGATGGTGACAATGGTTTATCAGTGCCTTCTTTAATCTCGAGTTCATTCATTTTGTTATTATATAAGATGAAGGTAATTCTTTGGTAATGGTTCAAAGAAGGAAAAGAAAGTTATACAAAATCACAATCAGAAATGTCAAGAGCCGAAATATAAAATAAGAAAAAAAGAAAGAGTAAAAAAGAAACAGCAGATATGCCTAATTTGTTTGTATGTGGGCATTGTTTATATGAGCAATAAAGGCTTAATCTCTTAGTCATAAGATTAACAGTTGCTTACAAGTTAATTTATATTATTTAATTATTGCATTTTTTTTCCAAAAATGTTGCATGTTGCCATTTTATATATAGTATGCTCACTTCAACGAAGCGTTGTTTGTAAATCAATGTTTTTTTCTGTCATATTCCAATTTTTTTTTCAGAACACTCATGTATTACTTCTCTTTTCATTGTTTCAGCCATACGACTTTCAATGTCAAGCAATAATTCCAAAATGTAATTATAACGTTCATTTTCATTGGTTAACGTGATGAATAGGAAAGGTAAATATTTTTTCGATAGTTCCGTTTGCCCATTAATCCGCCCCGCAAAAATGTAGTGCAGCAAATAAAGACGCCGTTAACATAGATCACGCAGTTTTTAACGTACAAAATTGGAATTATAAGGATAAAACACTGATTTTTAGGAAATTATGTATGTATAAACTCCGGCAGCTCACTCACAAACTTTACATAAAGTTCTTCGGACTTTATTCAGTTTGTGAGTGATTAATCCTATATTAATTAATTCTTTCAAAAAGTAATTTCACTTGTGCTATGATTGAAAACGATGGATCGCATCATTGATTTTATTTTGATATATGTGGAATATGTTCATGCCATATGGGCATTTTTTGTATTGTCAATGTTTTATTGATTTTTCACAACATTCATTTATGGTAACAATGGAAATATCAAATATGGTCTGTACGACTCGTCATGCGATACCCAGAATTCACAATAATATGCATTTCAAAAACCGTTAGTCAAAAAACATTGCAAGACGTTCAACATTTTTATTTTTCATTTAAATTACTACGACGAGGCTAAACTTCATTGAAAGATAACCTCCCTTTACTTGCAAGTTTCACAACTAAAAGAGATTTAAGTTCGTAAATGCAACCATTTTTGTTTATCTCGTATTTTTGCGGCATCAATACAGGCAATACAGATTTTTAACAACGAGTGTAGTTTAAAATACGAACTTTAAAATTATAAAAAATACCTTCTTATAAATATAAACATGATAATTGCACACACTACTGCCATCAGAATACCAGTTGCCCCGACTGCAATTCCTGTAAAAACAAGTAGTTAGATAATATGCATATGAAAGCTGTAATCATGTAAGTAACACAAAAGAGGACTGGTTTGATATTTATATTTAAAAAAGAGAAACATGTACATTGTTGTAAAATATTCCTCATTTGGTAGGATAAATTTTGCTTTTACTTAAAATACATAAAGCAGTTAACTATTATTTTTTATTTAAAAATGATTGTACATGTAGCATATTCGTAATAAATAAAGTTGCTTGTGTAGACATGTTTGTACAATATACCAGATTTAATAAATAACTGTAGTTCTTTCCTTTAACACGAGCTTTAAAGTCGTGATCAAGAATTATTTTTGTGTCATTGGTTAATCATGTGGCTGATATAATGCTAACTTAAAAGGTTTGTAGTTCCTTATTTTATTTTTGAACTGAAACATGTTCTGCCATTATGGTCTGTTGTTATTTGCTTTATTGATAAGTATGTCCGTTGTTTACTTATGCCTTCTGTAATATATATTCAGACGGTGCATCTTTAACACGCACTAGTACTTTTATGTTTTACTCTGAGACCTGATCTCAGGACCTGATTAACATTTAATGGGGCTTGGCTCATTTTTAATATCCGTTATAACTCTAGTTCCACTTAAACACAATTGAATACAATTGAATTATCTAGCATGCAATTTCTTGACGTGAAGATCAAACGATTTTTTTTTTAAAATACCCTTAGTCATTTTTCTCGGCATTTTAGGACATAAAGACCGAAATTCAGTGTAACAGTAAAGTTAAAGAGGACTTTCCCCGTTGTACAGATTTCATTATTGTATAGAATCCACGACCTGATTTGTTTAGTTGATTTTAGATATTTCTAGCAGAAAACAGGTGACTTATTATATTGTTGTAAAATCTATTGTTCATAAAATTTCGTTAAAAAGTTTATTTCATTCATGGATATTTGTTTATCGATGACTATGCGTTAAAAGATTACTTTTTGGCATCGAGGGACTTCCTAGTCCAAAAGTACGTATTCCGTGTCTGAGTTTTATTTCATTAAGTTGTTTGACACTCATGCAATTTTAATTCAGCAGACAATTACTGCTTAAACAAAATTATTTCAGTTAGATATTACTTGGCATAACTTGTAACGGGCCAAGGCGGAACGGTACTCATAATTTTAACTATATTAGTGCTGACGCCTTATTGTTTAAATGCATTTGTTATATGCTCATTGCCTTGGTGCCCTATACTAATAAATATAATTTAAAACATTACTAAACGGGGCAATTAAATTTATCAATTTTAGGTATTTTTTTATATAAATGTTATAAGCCTATTTCTATCGGACATTTAACATGTTCAACTTTATCGATGAAGCTTTTAATGCAATTTGTTATCTGAATTTCTACGTTAGTGTACTTGAAATACCTATAGTGAGTGGTGCATTTGATTTCTGTTGGGATTGAACTAATGTTTCCAATGATGTTGATTTCACTGTAGAAGTAACTGAAGTAGCAATATCCATCGATGTCTGCGAAGCACTCGAAGTCCTTGTCGTCGGTGTAATCGTTGTAGTCGTAGACAAAGATGTTTTTGTTGATTTCTTATCGGTAACTGTTGTAACAATTGTCGTAGAAGTGTTTGTTGTGCTACCTATATCTATAAAAAAGTTTAAATTTTGTTTGTAGTATCAATATTTATTAAATCTGCCTAGAACAATATAGACAGCATTGAGTATAACATTACATTCCACCACAAAATTTAAGTTTTGATATTTCATACAGATAAATCAAATCATTAGTAAGACAAAAAAGGGTATAAAAATATTTCAAAACTCGAAAAGCAAATAAAATAATTCATACGGATTTAGACAACGTGAAAACAGGTGAGGACAGACCATATACCAGGGGACAACCTTAGTTTTGTCTGATGTCTAAACTTAATGTATCGTTACTTTTCGGTTTTCGGGCCAGTGAAGGAGCACTTGACGACTAGGCAACTAATCTGAACCTCCAAAATTAAAACAATAGTTTCACTTGTAAGCAAAGTGGCAATCGCATATTCTAAATAGTACTCCCTAGTCCTGGAGCTAAGTACCAAATATTTGTAAAGCTGGAGCTTAAATATTTATTGGTTTTGATTGTTTAATGTTTCGAATTATTCAACTGGTTAAAAATAACAGCAAACTGCAAATTCGAATCGATCATGTTCACTATTCGAATTTCTTCTGTAAGGACTTATAAACTTTAGAGGACTTTAGTAAAATAAGAAACTCAAATGTCTAACTGCTATTTTTTTTAATCTTAATTTCGAACAACATTTAATAAAACTTTCAAAAATATATCCAATTGTGTGAAATATTTCATTTGAACATTTTATTTTACGTTAATTTTCTGAATATAATGCACTGAAAAATCCATTCATTTTTTAAATTGAGATATACACAAAACGTAAATAGAATAATACTTTTTTGTAATTAATCAAAGGAATACAAAGAAATGATTGCCTGAAAATACATGCACATACATCAAATATTGCCCTAAAAAGAAGAAATAAATAGGCGCCATTCATATGTGTCATTTTATTCACTGCTATATTTATTCGGAATATTTAACCAATGCAGTAGTTCTGATGAAAAGCTGCAAAGAGTGCTTTTGTTACATCAATAATGAAATATTGTGTTTTAGTCAAGTATCATTGGTAACTGGTAAACTGGAAAATAAAAGACATTAGTTAATTGTCTTTACATAATTTACATACATGATGGCAAAAGAAATAATCAATGGAATATCTTCAACAAAAGTCGCTGAGGAAATGATTGTCAAGACCTCAACTACCATTGAGGCAGTTGCCTCGTCTGATTTTGTGCGATCTGAGACATATCTTATTCAACGTATAAAACAGTTTGCATTGACATCTTTTTATCATTTATTAACCATGAAACTTCTAACATCACTTTTCTGGCCTTTTAGTGTATAGAAATACAACACAGAAAAATGAATTAGTAACTACCTTCAGTTAAGTTGACCATCAAAAATCACTAGCCCATGTAAGCATAAAAAGAACACAGATTTGTACTATGGTTCGCTCTCGATTAATCAAGTTTGTACAAACTAGTACCACAGACAGTATTGAACTGATAAATAAATTGCTCTTTATTGAGTGATTTAATGGGGAAAATTAATTGGAAAGAAGAGCAAAAGTTCAGTTCCATATAAATATACGGAAACTTTGTCATTTTAAAAACACATTTCTGTGATAAAACTTACTCCACGAACGGCGTGAATTGGATATGGATTCTAAAAATTCCAAAGATCTCTTTAAACATATCCTACATGTTATCTACAATGTAAATTCGTAACAAGGAACAAGTCAAGTCCCATTGTTTAGAAGCTAGATCTAGTCATATGTAAAAATGTCAGTCACATGTTGCGAGACTGTTACATTGTAATGGTCAATGAAAAAAAGATGGCAACTATAGAATTAACAAAGTGATAATTTAAGTGTGGTATTTTTTGGTTAGTAATACACATCGGTCCGTGATGCCCTCATATCTAGAGGTGATTCTCAGGTCCTGCTGGTAAAATTAATCTGCTTTAATTACGAATTCACGATCGCTAAAATGTGGTTAACGATTGGGTAGTATCTGTTTAGCGATCGCTCTTTCAAGAAAAAGAGATGGTTTAAGATCGCTTTGAATAAGGTATATCCACACAATTAACACATAAATACTGTCATTGACATCATTTAAACAAAATGCAGTTCTGAATTAATTATTATTTTCACCTAAATTAGATTTGGATTGAGAACATATTGCGATCTGCTGTAAAACAATGATAATATATGCTTATATTTTACTTTGGTCTTAAATTTTAAGGTCATGCATAAATAAAATGTGAAAAAAAGAAGAATAATGTATTAATATGTTTCATGTTGAACTCGAAAATAAAAAAGGACATGATTTAAGTAAACAGTATACGAGATATTTATTCATACCAAACTTGTGATGAATTGATAATAATAATTAAAACTTTCCCTCTATAATTACATTCTTCATATTCAATGGTCGGGTGTTAATAATTGGGTATGGTGTAAATGGTCGCATAGTTATGGTTAACAATCTCTTGTTTATAGTAGTTGTAGTAGGAAAAGATGAAACGTGTTTTGTTAAGAACAACACTTATTCAAACAAGCTGAGAAATCCTTGACGAAAAATTTCAATAAATGGCTATCATGGGAAAAATCAAAGTTCTTGTCAAACAGGAAGTACAGTAGGGGGCAGACATAACCTCTCGGCAAGTTAACTTAAACCAGTCATAAAAGCTCTTCTAAATACAAAAATACCGTAGTTAACTTAGGACCGTTTTCAAGTTAACTTAGACCAGTCATAGAGCAGTCATAAAAACTACTCTAAGTTAACTTTAGAACTGTTCTAGAGCCCTGACTTCTCTGACCTGTTCTGGTCGTAGACTCCTGACTGCTTTGACCTGTTCTGGTCGTAGAGCCCTGACTGCTCTGACCTGTTCTGGTCATAGAGCCCGGATCGCTATAACCTGTCATAGAATCCAGACTGCTCTGACCTGTCATAGAGCCTTGACTGCTTTAATATAAAAGCGCTGGCAACGTTCAACATTCCCAAAATTAGCGCTCATCGTGTGCATCGTGTGCATTCATCGTGTTAAGCGTGTGCGTGTATCGTGTTAAAACTTTCTGCGTTCATAATGCGTGTATCGTCATGATCGTGAAACGTGCATGTATTTACTCCTTTCATTCAAAAGTCCACATTTTATAGATATATCTGTCCGTATCTTTGTCTGGAAAATTATTTATTTTCATGAAAATTTCGAACAAATAATAATTTATTTCCACGACAAGTAGGATTATTTTTTTTCTCTGGGACCTTGAACTAATATAATGGTGAATAAAAGGATATGGAGTAAATGCACATGAAACAGTCTCTACAAATACATGATAAAAAACAAGCAAAGGAACAACGCTTTTATTGTTGTTCTTCATCTTGAAGTCACCGTGAGGCCTTCAACAATGAGCTTTGCTCATATCACATAGTAAGTTCAAGACGGCCCCTAGCACCAGTGTTAGCGGAATTCTTTGCTAATTGTCGGGTAACTCTACATCAATGTCTTCAATGGTCATGGGTGCGGGATTGTCAACAAACATAAATTAAACTGGCAAAGTGCTCTTACAATCACTGTCATCCTTTGCCCGACAAAAGCACTAGTGTCTTAAGCTAGTGGACGATTACAACATATAGACAAACGCAGGGCACTCATCAAGTCGAAAGTAAGAAAACTTGGCGTTATAAAATAGTGAGATGTGGGCACTTAAAACAGGTGATCACCAAGATTAAATTATTTATTTATGTACAAAATTCGGCCCCATCCCCACCCCTGAAAATCAAATGGGCGTCCCCTTATTTCTAATTTTTGAAAGATATTAATACAGATTTTTACAACCACAACTTTACAACTTTAAAAAATAGTAACATATTAACATACAGAGTATCACATGATTTGGGCTTATATATATATACTATTCATGGCTTCATCAAAGATTTTTGTCATAAAAAAAAAATTAAGATGCAGTATTCAGGCCAACAATTTAATATAAATAAAATCTGCTGTTTCTTATAAATTTTAGGTTAAAATTACAGCAAGCTCCAGTATTAACATACATAGTATCACATGGTGGGCATGAGTATTGTGGGCATCGATGATATATCGAATGAAGAAAATCTGCTTTTATATATATATATATTTAAGGTTAAATTACAGCAAGTTGAAGTATTACGGGCATCGATATAATATCGAATGAAGAAAATCTGCTTTTTCGGTTAAATTACAGCAATTTGAAGTATTGCGGGCATCGATATTACACAGAATGAAGAAAATCTACTTTTTTTTCTTTTTTTCTTATATATTTTAGGTTAAATTCCAGCAAGTTGAAGTATTACGGGCATCGATATAATATCCTAAGTGAGATCACGTGATAAATGAACACGTGGCGCCTCATTCTCAAAGTTGATCTCGAGAGTGCTGTACGTATCTTGGATTTAGCTCTAATCAAAGGTATCATTTTAATTATTTCTGAACCGTGGTGGTTCTTTTGCCTTGGTGGCTTTTTAATTTTTGAACCGTGGTGGTTCTTAAGCCTCGGTGGCTTTTTAATTTTTAATTTTTGAACCGTGGTGGTTCTTAAGCCGTGGTGGCTTTTTAATTTTTAATTTTTGAACCGTGGCGGTTCTTAAGCCGTGGTGGCTTTTTAATTTTTAATTTTTGAACCGTGATGGTTCTTAGCCGTGGTGGCCTCTTAATTTTATGGAACCAAGGTGGTGCTTGGCCGTGGTGGCCATTTTAATTTTATTGGAACAAGGTGGTTCTTGGCCATGGTGGCGTTTGTAAATTTATTGAATAAAGGTGTTTCTTATAGCCGTGGTTGCTTTTGAAATGGAACTGTGGTGGATCGGCTTAGTCGATTAAAAAAATGAATAAATAAAACAATAGTGGTTCGGTATAAAATTTAAGGACAGTGTTGGTTTTTGTATGCCGGGCTTTAATTTCTGTATTGTTTAGCATATCTTTTTTCACGTTACCTTATTTCATTTTGGGAAAAGACTTTTTTGGTTTCTCTTGATTACTGGAGGTTTTAGTTCTTATGGGAAAAATGTATATATAAATTGTAGTATTTTGGACAATAAGGAACACAGTGAAGGAACATTTCTTTTTCTTTGGCACGTAATGAACAATATAAAGAACGGTTTTTAAATTATTTGTCTTTAAATATGCAGATTCCTGCACTCTTTCTGAGGGATGGTATAATATACGTACGATGCTCAAAATAAATTACGGTTTGTTAACAAAGGTGATCAAACATGTGTGGGATTGAAAACAGTTTCATTCATCATAACGTGACTTCCTTACACATATAGTAATTTGATATCCATGAGAAAGATGTGCTTTGCGCTTACTTCTAGAGAAATATGGTTTACAGTTGTGTTCTTTATTGGCAATAAAGTTAATCAAAGTTATAATCTGATAATCGAATCATTTAACGGCTTGTTAAATATACCAATCCAAGTGTGTAAATTGAAGAGGTAATTATGCAGAAGTGTGTCTATAGGTCCTATTGCCTTTTGTTGTTTACGTTGCGCAGCACGTGTAATAGTTTATTTTACTGTTACAGTTTTACAAACCAGGACGCTGATAGTGTAAGCTCGCATTGTGATAAAGAAATAGTCAAATTAATTAAGTTATGGACAGATTTTGCAAACCTGAAATTCACCATTGATATTACAGTTGTTGTACTGATAAGTTTTTATTCTACTTCTTTGTACTGTACCAGTGAAGATAAACCGCCATATTTTTCTTGGCCCAGAGATACTAATTATTCACGCGGTCTGTGAGAATATGGGGGTTTCCTTTTTCCATGGTCAGCTCATGTAGGTGAACAGGTTTATTTTGTTAACATATTTGGATATGAGAGAGAATTAAAAAAATATTTGCAGGTTGACAGGTATGGCACAAATTTACAGGTACCAAGTTGAGAAAACTGTGAATTTTGACCCTTCAACCGTAAATCGCCGTGTTAGGACTTTACTTACATGGCTGACTGTGGGAGGGGAAATGCCCCACCTCACAGCTCCTCTTAGCAGAACACATTCTAAATATGGCTTTGCGTGATCCTACATACTGCAAGAATTAAGGGTATGGAGTAATTACTTCGATACATACAAGTAATGACCCACTCCTGTATAGTGGATATGATTAATGTGGAAGAAAATATTAAATTTGAAAGCCAATTTTATGTCTCATCAGTGCAAATCAAGTAGAGACATACAGATTTGCAATTAATGCGAGTTGTTACATGGATATGGTTATCTATTTGTTAACCTAGTGTTTCTAAAATACATGGCCAAAGATGAGTATTGGGAGGACACTATTATTTAAAAGGGTTGATATTGGATGGTAATGTGACAGGTATCAATAATCTTTGTAAGGGCAGCTTGGCGTCATTCAATACCCAACACTAAACAGAACCAAGTTGTGAATGTTTCATAGTGATCCTAAGTGAGATCACGTGATAAATGAACACGTGGCGCCTCATTCTCAAAGTTGATCTCGAGAAAATATTGGATGGTCGAGGAATGCTCTATTGTAATATTATGGAACATGTGTCTAAATGTATCCTGTTTGTTCCCACCCTCCCTCCCCGTAACTTCTTTTCGCCTGTCGCTTATCTATGTGTACAGCTTTAGAGCCTTGTGATTTATAGGATATATTTTGGTGGTTTTTAGTTCAATTTCCTTTAAGATCTACACTTTTGAATACTGGTGGCCATGATTGATATTTTTTGGTCAGTTGACTTGCTGTGGGGCGTCGCATTGCTTACGTGATATAGTTCGTTATTTCTACTTTTATTTTGTGCTGACTGTCTGGGTTTGTGCAATGATTCTTAAAGCTACGAAGATCACTCAACATGCAGTTTAATGTGTTTTCTTCATTGTAAGTTTTAATGATTTCTGTAAACTTTGTTTGGAGGTCCCGAATGATATACATGATAAATTTTCCGTGAAAAGGAAAAGCGAAATAAATAATATGAATGCATGTTACTTCAGGGTCTTATCTTTGGTCATTTGCAACTTGGCGTCATTCAATACCCAACACTAAACAGAACCAAGTTGTGAATGTTTCATAGTGATGTCACTTATGATACGTTATTATCGAGTGAAGAAAATCTGGTTTTTCTCATTTATTTTAGGATAAATTACAGCAAGTTGAAGTATTACGGCAATCGATTTAATATCGAATGAAGAAAATCTGTTTTTTCTTATATATTTCAGGTTTAAATTACAGCAATTTGAAGTATTGCGGGCATCAATATAATATAGCATGAAGAAAATCTGCCTTTTCTTATATATTTTAGGTTAAATTACAGCAAGTTGAAGTATTACGGGCATCGATGTGATGTGGAATGAAGAAAATCTGCTTTTTCTTATATTTTTAAGGTTAAACTACAGCAAGTTGAAGTATTATGGGCATTGCTATAATATCGAATGAAGAAAATCTGCTTTTTCTTGTATATTTAGGTTAAATTACAGCAAGTTGAAGTATATGGGCATTGATATAATATCGAATGAAGAAAATCTGCTTTTTCTTGTATATTTAAGGTTAAATTACAGCAAGTTGAAGTATATGGGCATCGATATAATATCGAATGAAGAAAATCTGCTTTTTCTTATGTATTTTATGTTAAATTACAGCAAGTTGACGTATTGCGGGCATCGATATAATATCGAATGAAGAAAATCTGCCTTTTCTTATATATTATAGGTTAAATTACAGCAAGTTGAAGTATTGCGGGCATCGATATAATATCGAATGAAGAAAATATGCCTTTTCTTATATATTTTAGGTTAAATTACAGCAAGTTGAAGTATTATGGGCATCGATTTAATATCTGCTTTTTCATCTATATTTTATGTAAATTACAGCAAGTTGAAGTATTACGGGTATCGATATAATATCAAATGAAGAAAATCTGCTTTTTCTTATATATTTTAGGTTAAATTACAGCAAGTTGAAGTATTACGGGTATCGATATAATATCGGATGAAGAAAATCTGTTTTTTTTCTTATATATTTTATGTAAATTACAGCAAGTTGAAGTGCAGTTGGGTGCTGACGCAACATTCCATCCTAGTGCACTCCAAAAGCGTTCCTCGCGTGCACTTCGCGTGCAATTGAAAGTGATTCCATGACAGCCTAGAGTGAACTTGTGACCACTTTTAAGTGCACTTGAAAAGAAGATGCGATCGCGTGAGTGATCGCAAAGTGCACTTGAAGTGAACTTCGTGGCAGCTTTGGATTGCTTCAGTTCAAAACACGTGATATTAATCTGACGAAATTTTTGATAATAAATTAAAACCAAAATGCCATTATAAATTATTATGAGCGTTGTTTTGTTTTATTTATACATTCCATGCTTTCTTACTAAATCTTTCGAAAAAGGGTATTTTATCGAGGCCAATCTTCATGCTGGAGATATTAAATTCATTTTGTAATTTCAAAAAAACTTTGTCAAGAATTAATTCAAAAGTTGGAGATATTATATGTTGGTGCTCATTTCAATTATCGCGACACAACATTTACATGTATTTTTCCCAAAATTACCTTATAAGATTGAAATATTTTTTATTTTAGCCCCTTCCTTTCTGGCGATACCAAATTTATGCATCTTTTGTTAAAAATAACCTCAAAAGTGGGAGATATTAGGTGTCGGTGCTTATTTCAATTGTCGTACCACAACATTTACCTTGTAAGACTGAAACATTTTTCATTTTATCTTTTTTCCTTTCTCGCAATACCAAATCTATACATCTTTTGTTAAAAATGACCTCAGAAGTGGGAGTGATTAGATGTCGGTGCTTATTTCAATTGTTGCGACACAAAATTTAGATGTATTTTTCCAAAATTACCTTCAAAGATTGAAATATTTTCCATTTTAGCTTTTTTTCCCTCTCGCGATACCAAATTTATACATCTTTTGTCAAAAATGTGCTCAAAAGTGGGAGATATTATATGTTGATTCTTATTTCAATTGTCGCAACACAACATTTAGATGTATTTTGCCCAAAAGTACTTTATAAGATTGAAATATTTTGCATGTTAACTTTTATCCTTTCTCGGGATACCAAATTTATACATCTTTTCTCAAAAATGTATTCAAAAGTAGGAGATATTATATGTTGGTGCTTATTTCAATTGTCACGACACAACATTTATGTGTATTTTTTCCAAAAAAATACTTTGTAAGATTGAAATATTTTGCATTTTATTTTTTTTCCTTTCTCGCGATACTAAATTTATACACCTTAAGTTAAAATTGACCTCAAAAGTGGGAGATATTATATGTCGGTGCTTATTTCAATTGTGGCTACCCAACATCTATATGTATTTTTTCAAAATTACCTTATAAGAGTGAAATATTTTGCATTTTAGCTTTTTGTCTTTCTTGCGAAACCAAATTGTTGCATCTTTTGTCAAAAATGATTCCAAAATTTGGAGATATTATATGTTGGTGCTTATTTCACCTTTGCGAAACAACATTTATATGTTTTTCCCAATATTACCTCATAAGATTGAAATATTTAGCATTTTAGCTTTTTGCCTTTCCCGCGATACTAGATTTATACATCTTTTGTAAAAATGACCTCAAAAGTGGGAGATATTATATGTCGGTGGTTATTTCAATTGTCGCGAAACAAACTTTTTAAGTTTATATGTATTTTTCCCAATATTACCTTATACAATTGAAATATTTTGCATTTTAGCTTTTTTCCTTTCTCGCGATACTAAATTTATACATCTTTTGTTAAAAATGACCTCAAAAGTGGGATATAGTATATGTCAGTGCTTATTTCTATTGTAGCGACACAACATTTATATGTATCTTTTCCAATATTACCTTATAAGACTGAAATATTTTGCATTTTAGCTTTTTGTCTTTCTCGCGATACCAAATTGTTGCATCTTTTGTCAAAAATGAATCCAAAAGTGGGAGATATTATATGTTGGTGCTTATTTCAATTGTCGCGACACAACATTTATATGTATTTTGCCCAAAATTACTTTATAAGATTGAAATATTTTGCATGTTAGCTTTTTTCCTTTCTCGCGATACTAAATTTATACATCTTTTGTTAAAATTGACCTCAAAAGTGGGAGATATTATCTGTCGGTGCTTATTTCAATTGTTTCATCACAACATTTATAAGTATTTTTTCCAAAATTACCTTATACAATTGAAATATTTTGCATTTTAGCTTTTTTCCTTTCTCGCGATACTAAATTTATACATTTTTGAAATTTTGTTTAAAACTAAGGAGTATCTCCCTCATGCATAGCTCTGTCCTTAGCTGAACTTTGGCTTTTCTATTTAGATCCTTTTGGTTATTTGTTCTCCATCAGCTTTTACACTTTTTTGGTGATTGGACTTCCAAATGTTTGGTTTTATCTGCACTGATAAGACATAAGTTGTCGAAATGCACATATGCAGAAAATAAATTAACAGTAACTTCGGTATTTTGTATTTGTTCAAAGTGACCTCAAAAGTGGGAGATATTATATGTCGGTGCTTATTTCAATTGCAGCGACACAATATTTATGTATCTTTTCTAATATAACCTGATAATACTGAAATATTTTGCATTTTAGCTGTTTTCGTTTCTCGCAATACCAAATTTATGTATCGTTTGTCAAAAATTAATCCAAAAGTGGGAGATAATATATATGTTGGTGCTTATTTCCATTGTCGGGACACAACATTTATATGTATTTTTCCCAAAATTACCTTATTTAAAACTTTTTTAAATATTACCTAATATAAAACTTCTTTGAAAGGATGTGATAAAGTAAAATATTTTAAAAAATGAGTTATTTTATTCATTTGTAAAGATTTTGTATAAACCGCATAATGAAAACCTGACTTTTCAAACATATTTCATGTTGTATTTATGTATAAAAGATTTACAAAAAGTTATATCGCGACATGTAAAACTTCTTCGAAATGGTATGATAAAGTTAAATATTGAAAAAGTGAATTATTTTGGTCATTTGTAAAAATTTAGTATAAACCTGACTTTTCAAACATATTTATGAAAAGATTTACAAAAAGCTATATCACAACTGGGACTAATATAACATACTATAGGAAGGTTCGCCGTGACGTCACAGACTCTAAAAGGTAAATTTGGTTGGCAAGAAATCATAATAATTGATTGGGGTCATAAAAATGTCATTTTCAATTTAATCGCACGAAATTGTTAATTGAGATATCTTGATAATTCCTTTTGATTGAAATTCTGGAATGATTACACTTTTACAGGGTATTAATTTTTTAGATATATTTATTTTCAAAATCCATATAATTAGCGTTTTTATAAAGTATACAAATTTCGCCAAATTTGTCATTTTCTAAAACCACATAAAAAGTTTTCTACAAGAAATTTTAAAAAAGTAAATCGGCAGAAAAAATATGAAAATCATGTAGTTTATTACGCATTTTACAGATCCAAAATCGGATGGATAATAAAAAAATTACAAAAGATCAAAAATTCTTTTACATTGTTTAATAGTGGTCTAACTACGACTTTGCCAACCAAAAATGCTAATTTGCATATGTAAATTAGATTTTGTGACATCACTAATGAGGTTCGCGAACCTTCCTATATTAGTCCCAGATCACAAAATATAAAACCAACTACTTCAAAAGGATATGATAAAATAAAATATTTAAAAAAATGAGTTATTTTGGGCATTTGTAAAGATTTAGTATATAAAATCACATTTCATTTAAAAAGATTTGGTTAATGGGGTATACGCGGGAAGTGCGACTTGCCATTTCAAGCGAGTTGAGGCAATAAAATCGTTGAAAAACGGATCTGAGACTGGAATACACGTTCTTATAATTCTACACGACTGCCGTTTTCATTTCTGTAGCGGGAATATATTATCTGACATGTTTTATAATTTATATATAACTGCATTGGTATTTTTTAGCATTAGCTTATAAAAAAACGCTACGTGGAAATAATTTTTATAACCTCAGTTATCGCTTATAAAAATGCGATCTAACTATATATATAATAAAATAATCTCGTTTTAAATAGCGATCCTCGCGACAGCTTTCAAGTGCACTTGAAGTTCACTAGAGAACGCGAAAATACCTGTCATGGAAAAGCTACCTATTCCAAAAAAGTGAACCTCGCGACAGCTAAGAGAACGCGAAGTGCACTTAAAAAGTGAACTTCAAGTTCACTTTAAGTGCACTTTTTGGAACGTTGCGTCTGCACCCAACTGTACTGCAAGCATCGATATAATATCGAATGAAGAAAATCTGCTTTTTCTTATATATTTTAGGTTAAATTACACAAAGTTGAAGTATTAAGGCCATCGATATAATATCGAATGAAGAAAATCTGCTTTTCCTTCTATATTTTATGTAAATTACAGCAACTTGATTATTACAGGCATCGATATAATATGGAATGAAGAAAATCTGCTTTTTCTTATATATTTTAGGTTACATTACAGCAAGTTGAAGTATTGCGGGCATCGATGCAAATGTATAATATCGAATGAAGAAAATCTGCTTGATCTTATATATTTTAGGTAATTAACAGCAAGTTCAAGCATTGCGGGCACCGATATAATAGCGAATGAAGAAAATCTTATATATTTTAGGTTAAATTACAGCAAGTTGAAGTATTTTTGGCATCAATACAATATCGAATGAAGAAAATCTGCTTTTTTTCATATATTTTAGGTTAAATTAAAGCAATTTGAAGTATTACGGGCATCGATATAATATGGAATGAAGAAAATCTGCTTTTTGTTATATATATTTTAGGTGAAATTACAGCAAGTTGAAGTATAACGGGCAGCGATAAAATATTGAATGAAGAAAATCAGCTTTTCTTATATATTTTAGGTTAAATTACAGTAAGTTGAAGTAATTGGGGGCATCGATATAATATAGAATGAAGAAAATCTGCTTTTTCTTATATATTTTAGGTTAAATTACTGCAAGTTGAAGTTTTTGGCATCGATGAAGAAAATCTGCTTTTTCAGTATTGTGGGTACATCATTATAAGGTGGAAATGAAATATGCACCTCTTCTGATATTTGATGTTTGTGCCTGTTTGAAGCATATTAATTTTATTTACTACAGGACTGATTTTTATTCAGTTTTATTTATTTATTTATCCAAGGACGTATATCTAAATATACGTCCTTGATTTATCCCGGGACTAATATAATTATATGTTATATTAGTCCCAGATTTATCTAATTGTTTATTTTACAAAATGACGGTTTACAGTATATTACAATTTTCGAATACATAAAAGTGACTCTTTTCTGATAGTTAAGATATGGTTACGGCAAAATTGAAGAAAATGGCTCTCAACGTGTGAAAAATATGCGCATTCGTCGTTTGAATCGTGTGCATGTGGTAGGGAATGTGGGACGTATCCATCGCTGTATTAAACTTTGAGTATTTACAGTTCTTGTATTGTTTTAGTGCTATACGACTAATCGACAGAGCAGTCAGGATTCTATGACAGGTTAGAGCGATCAGGGCTCTATGACTAGTCAGAGCAGTCAGAGCTCTGCGACAGGTCAGAGCAATCAGGATTCTATGACAGGTTAGAGCGGTCAGGGCTCTATGACTGCATCGTCAGAGCAGTCAGGGCTCTATGACTGGTCAGAGCAGTCAGGATTCTATGACTGCTCCAAGTTAACTTCAAGTTAACTTAGAACTGTTCTCATGACTGCTCCTAAAGTTAACTTGGACGAGAGGTTATGTCTGCACCCTACTGTAGATGAGTGACGGACTTGAAAAGGAGAGACACGGTACAACTCAACATTAAAGCTTCAGACCAAATATCAAATCATTACTGCATACACAAGCTGAGAAATCTTTGACGAAAATTTTCGGACGTACGTACGGACAGACGGGCGGATGGACAAGGGTAAAACTTAATGCCCCCTTCGCGTAACGGCGGGGGCATAATAAGAAGTACACTGAGAATTTTTTATGGACAACATTTTTGTCGAATTCAGAGATCGCGTTTCCCAACAGACAATTATGATTTCTAAACTAAATGCGCGCCACTTTTAGCTGACCTTAATCTCAACTCGGATGAGGCCAAATTTTTACAAGATCTCATACAAAGAAAAAAACACATCTAGCCAAGTCCTTTTATTAAGGCTCAAGGGACAAAGATTATGTTATTTCTCTTAATAATCCAAAATTTAAGGAATATTTAAGAATTCTTGATTGATAACATATTTATAGAAATTGGAGGACAAGTTTTTCAGCAGACAATACGGATACCTATGGGGACTAATTGTGCCCACTTTTAGCAGATTTGTTTCTTTATTCGTATGAAGCCAGGTTCAAACAAGGGCTAGTTCAGAAAAAAAGACAATAAGCTAGACAAATCCTTTAATTTCAGTTTCCGTTATATAGATGATGTTTTTTCATTGAACAATCCTCAATTTAAGGATAACCTTTATCTTATATACCAAAAATGAACTCGAAATTAAAGAAAACATTGATACACCATCATCAGCATCATACCTGGACCTGTACCTCTACATTGACAACTCTGGACGTCTAAAAACAAACCTTTACGACAAGCGTGATGATTTCGACTTTCCAAAAGTATACGCCCAGTTTTTGAGCAGTAATATTCCAACTTCTCCGACATATGGCGTGTACATTTTACAACACATTCGCTATTGCCGTGCCTATAGTTTGTACAGCGATTTTTTCAACAGAGCCAAAATACTGTCTCAAAAACTTATACATCAAGGGTATGTTCAGTCACTGTTGCAGTTGTCACTGCAGAAGTTTTACGGTCGTCACCACGATTTGACAGATTTTTACAATGTTTCTGTTTCACAAACGAGAACAGATATCTTTTTGTAGATCCAGAGTTTGTTACCGGACTGACTAACACCGACTGTGACAAAACCGGACTTTTCTCTGGCAGTGTGACGGATGTCACGCGTAGAGCAGATCATGCTTACCCTTCCGGAGCACCTGATGATACCTCAGTTTTTATAGGTGTTCACACTGCTAGTGCTTTAGTTTTGTGGCGTTCTTGTTCATTTTTGTTCATTTGTAATGTCTTTGTCATACTGTCTCAAGTCGTGTTGCTGTGAATTGCCGTGATTATAAAATTTCCCTTTTCCTCGTTATTGCTTCGGTATTTGTTTGCCGATGTATGACATAAGATCTATGAAAATAAATTTGAAATTAAGGTAGATAGACAGTAATAGTCATATCCATGAGATTTTGTTGTAGGTCGGCACAATTGAAGAACCACCACCATGCTTCCTTTTTCTAGAATTGAGATCAAAGTTCGATCACTTTTAGCCATTTTTCACCTAAATTTACATAGAATGCACGGGGAAAATATAGAAAGGCAATTTTTAGCTCAATAGAAAACGACTTTTTATCCATGAGAATTTGATGTATTTTTGTGAACGGATAGTTTATGATGTAATTTATTGGATACAGTAGAAAGATGTATATGTTACCAGGCTTTTAACGGAGATATTTAATAAAGTTTCCGGATTAAACATTATTTACCGGAAAAGGGAGTTAATTCGCGGCAAAGTAAACGAAATATGACGTTTCACATCTGTCATTCAATTATGACGTCACAAAGGAAAGCCGTCAAATTACTGTTCCGACCCGAAAATCAAACCTACCCTGTATCCGACGCTTTATTTTTCTAATGCGCGATTGAATTGCGCAGCGCAACAGTGTCTCTCTACCTAAAAGGAACAACTAATACACTTATAATGATTCGTATCTAGACCCTTTGTTGTATATTAACGATGATGGACGTTTTAAATCATAGCTATATTACAAGCATAATGATTTGAACTTTCCCTTTCTAAGCAGCAATATTCCCACCTCTCAAGCCTATGAAGTGGATATTTCACAGTTGATTCGTTACTGTCGACTATGTAGTTTGTACAGTGAGTAGAGCAAAAACACCGTCCCAAAAGCTGCTTAGTCAGTGATTTGTTCACTCTATGTTACTTTCATCCCCAAGTAATTATATGACCGTCTTCATAACATCATTGAAAGATATGACGTGTGGGTGTCCCAAATGAACGCGGACATTTCAGCTAGTGTCACGTCTTCCCTGATTTGACTGTACCGATTTTGAATATAATCTAGATTGTCACTGACAGTGTGACAGGTGCTGTTAACAGAAAAGGACATTCTTACCTTTCCGAAGAACCTGATGTCATTATCAGTTTTATCGGACGGAGTTTGCTATGTGGGGTCCTTCGTTTTGAATCCTTTTTTTTCTTTTGTTTTTATTTTATATTGTTTTTGTTTTGTTGGGTTTTTTTTGCGTTTTGTACCTGTTTTACGCTATTGTTTTTATATGTTTATTTTATGGCCATGTCTTCTAACTTCGATTTTTGCAATCACCAATCCTTTATTCCTTCGGTGTTCCACTGCCGATGTTTGTTTCGTCTCTTTTGACGGGACGGGAGAGCGTATGGTCTTGCCAAATGCAACTGCCGGAAGACAGGTAGGAGCCCAGACGAGTCGGTCCTTCTTTAAAGACAATAAGCAGTAAGTGTTTACAGTTGATTGTTTAACCAGAACATTTTTCGAAGAAGGTGATTTACTTGGAATATCTTTGAAGAAGTAAAATTTGGAATATGTTTAAGTTGGACGTTAATTTTATCACAGACATTTATGTTTTAGATCTAAAATACCCGATATATACAACTGTGTAGGAATCTAGCTACAAAAAATTTCTTAAATTTGCATTTCTTTTGTTTAACCTGTTTTAATCTCACAGTTTCGCATGTATTTCAATATTATCCAATATATACCCAAAACCATGGAATCTTTAGCAGTAGACTATTTTGTTAACAAACTCATACAGTTTTTATACATGTGTTTTAAAAACTCAAGTTTATAATGATTCAGTATTGAACAGTCCTTTCCAACTTTATCATGGTTGAAAAGACTGATTCTTGTTAAAAATGACTGTCAAGTATTGAGTCAACTCTAGTCAGTCCTGTGTTGTGCATAACTAACAAGACACTGAAGAACAAACCGGGTTGCAAATGTATGTCCGATCTAGAGTCATACTGATAAGTAATTTTCGGCCTTTAAGAAAATTCTTCACAGGGAAAAGTCTTTTACAACACTTACAGGTTGAGAAAGACCAGCGTTGCCCAAACACGGCAAGTAGAAACCATTATGCTTTCAATTCATTTTTGTAGGAGCTCACTTACACTGTCAATGCTTTTGTTTTGTGGTGGTATTGTCGTTTTGTACAACACGGATTAAGACTCGGAATGACTGAAATTTGTTGGCTCAGCGCAGGACAGACCATTAACATAAATATTTCTCCTGAAAAAGACTGGTCAACGTTGAATTATCGTTACAGCGATGGAAACGTTCAACATTCCTTACCACACGCACACGATTCGCACGATGAACGCACACGATTCACACGTTGAGCGCACACGATACGCACGATGAATGATACAGAAAGTTCCCAATCGTGTACCGTGTATCGTGTACCGTGTACCGTGTAACGTGCACCGTTTCGGTTAAATAATCTTATATATTTTCATGAAACGAACTTGAAATGAAAAATATGAGCGTGCAATCAAAGTCGAGTCTTAAAATTTCACAGTATAAATAAAATAGTAATTTACAATGTGATACATATATCACCGTTAATTTTGACAAAAGTAAATAGTCGGTTTTCCATATGTAACAGCATTTGTGACATCAGTGTTATAAACTTTCTCCCGGGAATTCTGTCTCTTCTTTTGCCGTAACAATATCAGAGTAGGGTCGACAAAAACTAAAAATTTTGTAATTATGTCAGAAAAAAAGAAATAAATAAGCAATGCTAATAAAAAATAATTTAAGTTAAATAAAAAAAAGCCCTGATATATACATGATATAGTAATGAACAATAAGAAAAAACATTACTTTGAAATATTACTTTTACACATTTCTGAAACTTTCTATAATTTGACCATAAATAAATAAGAAAAGGCACATTTTCTCTATTTAATGTTATACCAATATTCGCAATACTAAAACCTGACATTATTTAACGATAAATATAAAAGAAAGGACACTTCTTCTCAATTTTATATTATACCGGTGTTCGCAATACTAAAACTTGATATAATTTAACCATAATATATATAGGAAAGGGCACTTTTTCTCTATTTTATATTATACCGGTGTCCACAATACTAAAACTTGATATAATTTGCCCATAAATATAAAAGAAAGGGCACTTTTTCTCTATTTTATATTATACCGGTGTTAGCAATACTAAAACTTGATATAATTTAACCAAAACTATAAAAGAAAGGACACTTTTTCTCTTTCATATTATACCGGTGTCCGAAATACTGAAACTTGATATAATTTGACCATGAATATACAAGAAAGGGCACTTTTTGTCTATTTTATATTATACCTGTGTCCGCAGTACTAAAACTTCATATAATTGGAATATGAATATAGAAGAATTGGCACTTTTTCTCTATAAATATTAAACTGGTGTCTGCAGTACCAAAACTTGGCATAATTTAATCGTAAATACAAAAGAAAGGGTACTTTTCTCTATTTTATATTATACTGATGTCATCAATACTAAAACTTGATATCATTTAACCATAAATATAAAAGAAAAGGCACTTTTATCATTGTGTCCGCAATACTAAAACTTGATATAATTAAACCATATGTAAAATAAAGGGCACTTTTTCCTCCATTTCATATTATACATAAGTCCCCAATACTAAAACTTGATATAATTTAACCATAAATATAAAGGAAAGGGCACTTTTTCTCTATTTTATATTATACCAGTGTCCGCAATACTAAAACTTGATAAAATTTAACCATAAATATAAAGAAAGGGTACTTTTTCTCTATATTATACCGGTGTCCGCAATACTAAAACTTGATATAACTAAGCCATAAATGTAAAAGAAAGGGCACTTTTTCTCCATTTTATATTATACTGGTGTCCCCAGTACTAAAACTTCCTATGATTTAACCATAAATATAAAAGAAAGGGCATTTATTCTCTTTTTCATACTATAACGGTGCCGGCAATTCTAAAACTTCATATAATTTAACCATAAATATAAAAAAGGGCACTTTTTGACTATTTCATATTATACTGGTGTCCGCAATACTAAAACTTGATATAATTTGACCATGAATATAAAAGAAAGGGCACTTTTTGTCTGTTTCATATTATACCGGTGTCTGTAGTACTGAAACTCGATATAATTTGAATATGAATATAAAAGAATGGGCATTTTTTCTCTATTTCATATTATAATGGTGTCGGCAATACAAAAACTTCATATAATTTAAGCATAAATATATAGGAAAGAGCACTTTTTGACCATTTCATATTATACCGATGTCCGCAATACTAAAACTTGATATAATTTAACAATAAATATAAAAGAAGGGACACTTTTTGTCTATGTTATATTATACCGGTGTCCGCAATACTAAAACTTGATATAATTTAACCATAAATGTAAAAGAAAGGGCACTTTTTCTCCATTTCATATTATACCGGTGTCCGCAATACTTAAACTTGATATAATTTGACCATGAATATAAAAGACAGGGAACTTGTTCTCTATTTTATATTATACCGTTGTCCACAAAACTAAAACTTCTTACAATTAAACCATAAATATAAAAGAAAGGGCAATTTTTCTCTATTTTATATTATACCGGTGTCCGCAATACTTAAACTTGATATAATTTGACCATGAATATAAGACAGGGAATTATTTCTCTGTTTTATATATTATACCGGTGTCGGCAATACTAAATCTTGCTATGATTTAATCGTAGATTAGACTTTTATTGTTCTACTATATTGCAAAGCCTGATATAGCTGCATTGTTAAAATTGAATTAAATTGATTAAATAAAGGTTTCCTTTCCTTAACAAAAAATATTTTTGTGACAAAAAATCGACAGTGATATTTAATTTGATAATAATTTTATTTTCTTCTTGTGAAATCGGCGGTTGTAAAAAATGTATATTTAAAGTTGAAAAAAAGAAATAAAACAACCGTGTTGTGCAGAAAACTGGCAAACCTTTCTATAAAATGTGGAATTAAAATGAAAAGGTAAACGCACGCTACACGATACTCACAATGAACGTTACACGTTACACGTTACACGATACACGAAACATGATGAGCGCACACGATTTACACGCTGAACGCAAACGGTCTACACGATGAACGCACACGATTCACACGATGAGCGCTATTTTGGGAATGTTGAACGTTTCCATCGCTATACACACAACGATGGACAGATATTTTCAGTCCAAAAACGAATGACTGGTAAAAACACTCAAAATTTCTGTCAATAGTGGAAACAAATAGTTGCATATTAATACTAGTTTTGTCTATTGATATGGTATCATATCAGGGCCTTCTCGATCAGTTCGGTACTAAGGTCATTTAATTCCAACGTTCCATTGAAATATCAGGGATAAGAGAAATGTAGGGGCTTTATAAGGACGAAGTGAAGGATGGGGCTTTTGTTTTTATTAAAGATATTTATAATTTAAAATTGTCCAATGTAAACAGTAAAATTAAAGTCTTAGTAACAACTTGTACCCTATAGAGTCCGTTGTTTAAAAGAACATTTCAGTTAAATCTCCCAAGATGTCTTTCTTGATGTCCTTAAACTGTTGAAAAAGGAGTGGTGGAAAGGTCATACTGTTAATCTGGCTAACCAGTGTGAAAGTCTATTCTTCTGAACGAGCATTATTTTCCTGTACTTGTGAACACTTATGGGTTATACAATTTTGACAATTTTGGACTGTGCTTTACTTTCGTGGTCTTTCAAATATTTCTCCAAACATAAAGTTACAACTCCATACTTAACATATAAGACTGCACTTTAAAGTGAGGTCATAGTTAAGAATCGATGATACCACCTCAAAAGATCATATTTTGGCTGTAGAAATTGCATAGTTAATAGATCTACATATTTCTAGCGACTTTTATTTAGTTTTTGTCAAAATAACAATTTGAATATATAATTTTTTCGTAATTTCTGATTTTTTTAATCTAAAGGTCCCTGTTAATTGATGATAAAATTGCTTTGATTTGAAAAATCGGCGTTTTAAAATTCCGCCATTACTATTTCTTTCCCAGAAAATAAAATTCGTTCCTGTGCAAAATTTTACTTTTCTAGGGAAAAACTAACAACTGTCTTTCCAGAAATTTTTGTAAAATGTATGATATTAAATGTTAAGTTTACACTTTTTCACCGTCCAAAAGCAATAATACAATTCCATCCCGTTAGTTTGTAATGCATATTCATTTGGGTTATTTACTTAACTTTTTTTTATTAGACTGTAACTTAACCTAATATTAAAATAGCACTATTACACCCACAACTTTTAATTTATTTTCAATTTGTTGAATTAAGCGGGAATTATGTACATAACAAAATACCGAAGTAACTGTAAATTAGGTTTCTGCATATGTGTATTTCGACAACCTATGTCTCTTCAGTGCAGATCGAATCAAAACATTTGGAAGTCCAAAAACCGAAATACGATACGTGGAAAACCTGGTAGAGAACAAATAACCAAAGGACCTAAACAGAAAAGCCAAAATTCAGCTAAGGAAAGAGCTTTCCATGAAGGAGATACTGTTTAGTTCTAAAACAAAACTTTTGTTAAAATTAGATTCTACAAGTTTCGTAAAATATCTAAATATAATGGGATTTCGGGCCAGCACCTAAGTACCGACTTCTGGGTTGGTGAGTTTCCTCGGGGACCTACAGTCCACCAGCGCTGGCATCAGCCAAGTGGTAATAAAAAACAAAATACCGAAGTTACTGTTAACTTGGTTTCTGCATATGCGCATTTCGACAATTTATGTCTCTTCAGGGCAGATCGAATAAAATTATTCGGAAATCTATAAACCAAAATACCCCCGAGGAAACCCCGGGGTATAAATTAAGACCTAGTATCTCAAGCTTGCGGGGTATGATCCCTCCAAAACGGGACTGACCCGAGGGAACCATGGGATATAGAAATAGGACCCAGTATTCCAGGCTGCGGGGTACAACCCCTCCAAAACTGGAAGTCCGTGGTTGTGCGGGATGAATAAATATACAACTCGGATGGGATGTAAACTCAGGTCCATGTGTTAGAAGAAATGCAACGCTTTCCGAAAGTTAAAGAACCTTTAGCAAGGTCTTTTTTGAGTGGTCCGTAGGTGATTGGCTAAAAGGTTAAATTCCCCTCCCCTTTCGATTTCACTCTCTTTTTCCAGTGGCAGTCAGAATTTCCCGTCCAATGACCCTTTCCATAACCCCAAAAAGATTATTTCTTAACAAACTTGTTCTCGTCTTGATATAGTTGAAATATTGCTCAGGGGGCGTTAAACAATATTCAATCAATCAATCAATCAGAAAACGGAATACGTTTATAAAACCTGATATAGAATACATAGCCAAAGAACCTAAATAGAAAAGCCAAAATTAGGCTTATGACAGAAGTATGAATGAGGCAGATACTCCATAGTTTAAAAACGAATCTTTTGTTGACTTTAAATACTGCAGGTTTCGAAATATCGGTTTTCAGGCCAACACCGAAATACTGGCTACTGGGTTGGTGAGTACAATCGGGGACAAACAGCCAACCTATAATGGCAAAGACCTAGTGGTAATAAATAACAAAATACCAAAAAAGTACTTTTAATTTAGTTTCTTCATATGCGCATTTCGATAACTTGTGTTTCCTCAATGCAGATCGAATCTTAAACCGAAATACGTATAAAACCTGATAGAGAACAAAAAACCGAAGGACCTAAATAGAAAAGCAAAAATTCAGCTAAGAACAGAGCTACGTAAGGGGGAGATACACCTTAGTTTTAAAACAAAACTTTTTAAATTCAGACACTGATGGTTTCGAAATATAAACGGTTTTTCGGATCAGCAACGAAGTACTGGCTACCTGGTTGATGAGTGCCCTCGGTGACTAACAGTTCACCAGCAGTGGCATCAGACCAGTGGTACAAAAAAATAATGTACATTTGATAAGCTTGTTTAGATTTAAGTTTAAGAAAATTATTGTATTTCACAGCAAAGTATTGTTCCAGCCAAATATATCTGAAAAAAACACCCACTGGTAGAACAATGTTTACAATGTACAAAGAAAATATTTCTTCAAAAATCTTTTTAAGGACGCATTCTGAACTATTAAGAAAACTACAGGTGAGTTTTCGGGTATGTAATACATGAAACAACCGCAGCAGAATACCGAAGGAACAAAGCACGAGATTACATAAATCAAAGTCCAGAAAAAAGGCAAAAGCAGAAGACTTCGGAGGACTAAAGACACTACCCACGAACATTTTAAATACAACACCAGTAATAAAGTACTGAAAGTGTGAACTCTCAAAAATGGGTAACATCAGGTGCTCTGCATATAGTACCGGTCACACCGTCAGTGGGTCAATCCAGGGTAAGATCAAAATTGGCAATGTCAAATCTAGAAAAACGTGAATCTAGCTGAAAATGTCTGCTTTCATTTGTGACACAGGCATTTCATGAAAGTTAACTTTTAAATTGCAGAAACGTTATTCCACCGATTCAATTCGTCCTTTTATATACACTACCTAATTTGCATATACCGGGAATAAAAAAATACAGTTAAAACTCTACCTCCGTTCGTAAATATTGACAATTAAAAGACACAGAGTAAATCTACAGGAGTTAAAGTCTGGAAAAACCAATTAATTGAAGGATACTTTTATTATTGGTCACAATTTTGAAGTCAACGTCGGCCCGTCTACAATTAGTTAAAGACGGTTTCTTGACCATGTGTACTTTCATTCTTAGATTTTAAGCAACTCTTTATCCATGTCTTTTTTATCCCAACGATTCGTCAACAAACATAAAAATAACTGCTTAGTGTCCTTACAATCCTTGTGAGTCATTGCCCTAGCTGCGAAAATTCTAACTACAACTAATAGACAATTAGAGCATATATTGAGTGCCAATGAAAACGCTAAACTTAATATTTTAAACCTTTTTTGCACAAATGAAGCTTTTGAACAAATTTGTGTGGCAGTTTACTTGAAGTATCAGATGCTTTAGAGAAAACAACCTTTTGCATGACATTTTTTAAACTCAATCTTCCAAAATACGTGGCATGGAATAAACACTAACAACGTCTTTAGCGATTTCGCACATGATTGGTTTTCTTTATTTTCCACGACATTGCTCCCCCCCCCCAAAAAAAAAAAAAAAAACATATTCCATCCGACTTTTATTACCAATTAAATCTTATCCATTAATAATAAGGACTTGAGACATTTCCGGAGTTATTTTTCAAAACGCCTTGTTTTATCATTAGCAGACACGACTTTCACATTCATCTTCTCTGAACGATGTTGAATCGCTTTGAAATTTTGTCACCTTTTTTTGTCGGGTACATATCTGCATATTTTAAAATCTTTTGATGTATTAAAATAAAATTCGCAAAAATGGTACTTTTAACCTATAAGAGATATCCCATGAAAGTACGCAACGGTTGACGAACGTATATGGATCGCTTATTTTTGTTGTGTGAAAAACGGCAAAGGTAGCAAGTTTTCATTCCAAATGACAAGTACTTGACAAAAGACTGTTAATGGAATAAAGTGAAAGGTATTTGCAATTTTGACAAGAAAGGTTTAGTTAATTTGAATCGTTAGATATGGCTCTTATCTCTCTGGTCATAAGTACGACATACCTATCAAGGCGATCTTCACTAGACCGTGAACTCGTAGTCTTCAATGTTAGGCATATCAGTAAAGAATCGGGTTAGATAACTCTCCGGACAAAAATATGTGACCTTTAGTTTGAATTGATATTTTTTGTGAAATAATAAAATTAAATGTCTGATATAGGTAAAATTTTTAATTTGAGAACGTAAACATTCTTTCTGCACAATGTTTGTTTATTTAATATTTGGATGTAACAAATGACAGATTTTTAAACATTCATATGACGGTAATTTTACTGTAAAAATCGCTTTTTCAGTAAGATAACTTTGGAAACCACTAAAACCCATTTAGCATATAAACGATTTATGATTCATATATCTGCAGTGCAAGTTTCATTACAATCGGACTAATGAATGTTTTTGGATTTACTGTTAAAATAGAAAAGTTTTGTTGTTTTTGTGCATAGTCTTCAGATTTTGACTCTTTTTGTCCCTTTGGCAACAAATTCTTAGTTTTTCCCACTTTGATTGTGCTGCCATCTAGCGTTAATTGGTATATCTAAAGTATTCATTGATTTGAAATCTACGAGTGTATTCATTTTATATTAATCTACCTTCTATAAAATTCCCTTTTAATATATTTATTTAAATTGCAAACATAAACCCATTAGGGTTTTGCCAATACAATTAAAACATGCATAATTCAACATTTAGATATCAGCTTGTTGCGTAAACTTGAGAATAAATAATTTAGCTGTGGAGAAAGGAGAGAAGTAAAATGAAGCAAGATATTTTACTGAGGGACAGACAAGGTAATAGGAGACCGGGAGAAAGGAGAAAGATGGCAAGAAAAGAGAGTGAGGGCGAGAGAAAGGGGGCAAAAGTAAAAAGGAAAAAAAGGAAACCGGGAGAAAGGGAGCGGGAGAAAGGAGAGAGGAGAGAGGGGCAGGCGAAAGTAGAAGCGGGACGGAAGAAAGGAGAAAAGGAATGGAAGACCCCTCTTTACTGATGAAAAGTAAAGACAAATTTGAAATAAATCGCACCCGGTCAAATATCAAATAATTTCTTTAGTGAAGCTCAAGGCCTCTACAAACACTTAATATGCTCAACCACAATTTAATGGCACAACTACATGTTATTTTTGGCATTAGGTGCGGACCATTTGATTTGGTGGGGGTTGGCTGGAAGGGATGTTTGTGCTTTTTATTTTTTCTTTTTATTATTTTAAATCTTATTTTTTTTCTCACATTCCAACATATCCTGTGCTAGGAAAATTCATTAGGCATGGCTTTTTGGAAATGGAAAGGGTGAGAGCCAGAATTTTGTCAACTAGGTACTGGTCACATTTTTTTTCCAAAAATCAGGGCCGAATTTTTTTTCTAAAAAATTCCAGTTACCGCCCCCTCCCCTTTTTGAAAATCAAATGGTCCGTGCCTTAATGTTTATATTCCATTCTATTAATTCTTAGGTCATGTTTGTACATATCTTGGTAAATACAGTTTGCTTTTGCTTTTGTTTAAAAAAAAGAAGTGGGTCCCGCATTACTATTACCACCTGTATTGTAAGCGTAAATTGATTCCTGGTGTATAAATTCCGGATTATGTTGATTTCTTCTTGCAACGAATAAATACATAAATGCACTTTATTCCGTCGGATATAATTCCCTAGAGTATTTTTGTTGTAGATTAAATACCCTAGTGTAGTTATATATTCCGGAATGAATGTTTGTGGTGGAATAAATACACTGTTACACTATCGTAGTAATGATATATAAAAATGACGTATACTGTTTGAGTATTTGTACACTTTAATGTAAAGAACAAGTTGCTAAAAGAAAATCCAAAGAAAAGTTTAGGGGAAATTCAATTACTTCTGGTTGGTATCGTTCGCTTTAAGGCATATTCAAAGAATTTTATTATCTGTTAGTTTCCTGACAGTGTCATATTCCTCATCAACACATTCCAGTCACATACAATTATTCATGTGGCAAAATCTTACCGTTTTGCTCATTTCCATATATCACCATTTTTATTAAATGTCCGGGCCTTTCATGAAAATGTTTCATTTCTTTTCACAATGTATTTGATATTTTGACGCCATTTTGTATAAAAATGTCAGTTTTACATGAATAAAATGTACAGTTTACGTTTCCCTCCTTCACATCACATTCAAATGAATAAAATATCTTAAAAATTCAAGGTTCCTAGAAGGAAATACTATTTTAAGCGAATTGCGTTGTATTGTCTTTGTCAAGATATTGCAAGATGTCGATTTTCTGTGATTTGAAATTGAAATTGACAAGTAATCTCAAGATGTAAACAACTTGTCATGAAAAAATATGCAAGTGTTTAACAATAATTCAGTGATATACCTACTTACATCAACAGAAATGAAATAAAGGTTCCCACCAATGTTAAAAAATGCATGTTTTTGATGAGGACCTTATGAAACGGTCCCAATTTTGTCAACATTTACACAGATTCCACATTTATTTCATGAAATTCGCGCCGGAAACTTTATTTGTGCAGGTAAAATTAGAGTCGAATACGGTGAAAAAGATAATATTATCCGTAAAACGCTGGTAATTGAAAAAGTGGATTCAGGCACTTCTCTATGGTCACGTGGTATAACTGCGTATGAATATTCATAAATTTGTATAAAAACGTAACCCTCATTTTGCCATATGTGGCAAAAGTGACAAAATAAAGCAGTCTAACCAGGGGGGGGGGGGAGCTATCATTAACAAATTTCTCGAATCAATTTTTAAAGAGCTTGTCTGTTTTGTGTTACAGTCATCGAATTTGATAAAAGTTCTTTCGCCGCGCTTGACGAGTACAAAAAGACACAAACATAGTTTTGCATTGCCAAAGAATGTCTTTTTTATCTTTCAACTTCTCGGAAATATTTTAGTAATATCAATATATGAAATACATGTATTACTAGGGATGTCAACGAGTACTCGAATACTCGAGTATCGCTCGGAAGGTACGAATATCGAGTACCTTATTGGTACTTGAATACTCGGCATTAAAACTGCCATTCTCTTTGTAAATACGACTGTCTCCATATTTTAGAGCATTACGCTTTTTTTTATTAATAAACTCGTTACTGTACCCTAGATAGGCACTATTAACTAAGATATATTGAACATCTAAAGAAACGTGAAGTCAGTCTATGCTGATTAAAGTTAAAAAGCAAATATCTCCCCAAATACTTTTTGATCATGTTAAATTTCTAACAAGTGATTTCTGTATTAAGAAAAATAAAATTTGAAAAAAACGAAACATTTTTGAATTTTCAATTTCATTTTCTCAAAAAATAATTGTAAATGAAAAAATTATCTTTCCAACCCATGCTAAAACGATGAAATACAATGAGAACTTATCCCTTTGTCGTAACAAGTGTAAGACATGGGCAGAAATAACTCTGTTTGTAGCTGTAACAAACTCTAAAAATATCAATTCTTCGCAGACTTTTCTTTTAGCGCACATTAGAACAAATATGTTGCTGTTGTTTTAAAATGATTTTTATTTGACAAAAATCGACTTCCTTTAAACCGACATTTGAAATTAAAATGATACAAACGAGGAATCTATATAACTATTATGTCTGTGCATGTAGCTGAGCAGCAAGATTGTTACCTTATGACGCATTTGCGTTCTGTATAAATGGGCTGTTTTGTCATTATTTCTAATAACTGAAAAGCCGAAAATGTTCACTTTGTGATCAAATAATATTATTTACTGAAAATTTATTTGATTTAAACAGTGTCGTCCCAAGATGCTTATATAAGCGTAAATTGTATTGTGATTTAAACAATTTGATTTCTCAGACAAGCCTGTTACTAAACAAAAACAAATTGTTAAGAAATGCTTGTATATAATTTCGCTTTAATTGAATGTTGATTAATCAAACCTTTGATTGGCTATAATTGTACACATACAGTAATTGGTGCTCCTGGTATGTTGTAGTTATATATCATTGAATGATAAGAATCTTGAAGTATAATAATTTAACCGAGTACTCGAGTATACTCGATTATTGAATCCGAGTACTCGAGTGGCATTTTTCACCTAAGCATAAAATGTAGGTCAAAACCACCTTATTGTTAATGATTTGGGTAGTACTCGTCAAGGCAATTACTTTGTTGAAATATTATTGTCCTATAATGCGAAATTGTTGAGAAATTGACTTAAACGCAAAACTTAACCAAAGTCATTGAAGCGTAAAATGTACGTCAAACAATCTTATTGTCAATGGTTTGGGTAGTACTCATCAAGGAAATTACTTTGATGAAATATCATTGTCCTATAATGGGTAGTTGTTAAGAAATGGACTTTAACACAAAACTTAACCAAAGTCACTGAAGCATAAAATATAGGTCAAAGCCACCTAATTATTAATGATTTGGGTAGTACTCATCAAGGCAATTAATTTGATGAAATAATTTTGTCCTAGCATGTATAGTTGTTGAGAAATGGACTTAAACCTAAACCGAACCAGAGTCACTCAAGCATGAAATATAGATCAAAGAGTCAAACTTCTTAGTGAACTATGTAGTACAATCAAAGATCTATCTACTGGCCTATTATCATTGTTCTACCTCTTACAGTTTCAGAGAAATGGACTTAAACGCAAAACTTAACCGGACATACGGACGGACGGACGGACGGAAGAACGGACAAGGGTAACACTATATGCCCCTTCCACATACGTGGGAGGGGCATAAAAATTACGAAATGGAAACATTACAGAAAAGACGGCTGAAAGGAGGGGGGAAATTTAGCCACGAAACCGCTAACTTATAGGAAGGGTTGTTTGCGAAAAGCGTTTCCACATTACTTAGATTTACAGTGCATCTGATAAACATATTGTGTACAATCATACACCTCGCACGACGCATTTTTGTTTTCATTCTAGTACAGATTTAACGTGTATTCTTGTTTATTCTTAAGTAAGTTAATTCGTCTGACAACATCATTTTAAATATCCAAACACAAATGGTATACAATGTATTATGTTTCCGATAAACGTAAATCACAACTAACACATATCAAGGTCTGACGATTAAGTCGTAACATTTTTAGGTTTGTTTTCTTATGAAGATGTATCTTTGAAAAGAACAAACAAACAAACAATCGCCTGCCGTATAAACAAAGGCAATTATTTTTACACATCAGTTCTTCTCTAGGTACCCCAACGAGGAATTTTGTAAGCAAAGTTTTATGATGTATCAATTTTCAATGCACAAATACACAATGATGACATGGTGCACGAAGATGCACGGTGTGTTCAATTTAAATTGCAACTCATACTTTTCAACTGCAAAGTGTCAATTAGGTTCATGGATGCACGTAGGTGCAAGGCAATTTTAACTTTTACTTGTTTTTGCATTTTTCTTGACGTTTCTTCGTAGTTAATCTCAATAAGTGGCCAAAGCGTCGCAACTCCAAATCATTTTGAACCAGTTTTTCCCTAGCTCTCAATAGAACTCGTAAATGCGAAGAAAAACAATACCGGAAATTGAAAAATTGAAATTTTTCAATGATGCTTATTTATCCTTAATCTAAATTTTTGGGGGATTAAAAGTTCAATTTCTTATTATTGAAGCAGATAAATTTCTTTTTGCACCGATATATTCATTATAGGTAAAGTTACGTCGAAAAAGGTATTTTTCGTCGAGTTACGTACTTTTATGGGATATCTCTATTATACGAAGCATTGTATTGTCTTTACAAATTGCAACTATAGGCAACTACTTGACCAAATTGAAACTCAAAATCTGTTGAACAAGGAGTTTTTCTTCATTTTTTTGTCAGTGTGATTGAAATTTTCAAAATATTTGTCAGTTTTGGTTTTGACCACTTTTTCAAAAGTTGAAGCTGTAGCTAGTTTTCAGGAATGGAATAAAATTGTATGGGTGCAAAACGTTTAAAGGCACTTTACTTAGTATTTTAGTAAAAATAATTCTATATTTTGAGATGGAAGACTCATGGATCTTCCAAATGCAATGATTTTATTTGAAATGAATGTTTTGTTTTTTCTGCACTGTAAAGACTTAATTGGTCAAAATGGCCATACGCAGAAAATATATTACTATACCGCTCACCTGATATCATCCGTGGTTTTATTTGGGTCAATGTATTCCATCTGTATGTGTGTATCTTTTTTTCTGTGCCTTACTCATGTGATGTCTTTGTATCTTTATGTATCCAATGTTTCGATTGTCCATGGATTATTCTTTTTTCGACTGGCAGTTCTGTTGTCGCTTACTTTTAGTATCTTCGGTATTTTTTCATTAATTAACACTTTCCCAATGCTTCATTTGACGGACTGGTAGTTTCCAAGGGTTGTCCAAGGGTTGTCCAAGGGTTGTCAGTATTTAAGTGCTGTCTCGAAAACCGAACTAACTTCGACACTTGTAAAATGTAAATTTTAGAAAATTTTGTTACAACTGAGAAGTATCTCCCTCTCGCATAACTCTGTCCTTAACTGATTTTTGTTCTTCAATTAGATTCTTTTGGTTATTTGTTCTCTATCCGATCATACAAATTTGTGTTTCTGATCTTTAAAATAGTTTTATCACAATGAAGAGACATAACATACATAAGTTGTCCTAATGGCATACGCTCAAGCTAAATTTACTGTAACTTTGGTATTTTCTTTTTACAAATATTAAGTAATGCGTTTTAATTGCCGCTTAGTATAGATATATTTTAATAAGAAATTCATAGATGCTGGCACTACAGAAACAAAAAGTCAGAATAACATATTTAAATGAGAGAAAATTAATTTAGCTAAATTTGAAAGTATGAAAGCGTATTCATATAAATGATTCTCTCAAGAATAAGTACACCATAATTGTTATATTGGAAATTCAAAGTGTACGTCTCAAGCACAACATTAGATGTCGCCGAATGGTAACCAGGTATATCTCTGGATCAAAAATTCATGTTTTCACTACATTTCGTAATTAAGTCCATATTTCGTCAAACAGGAAGTACGCATTTGACAGGATTCATAATAGAAAATTCCTTACAACTAAACATATAGAGGTTGCATACCAATTTTGAAATGAATCCCTTTTGTAAAACTGAGAAAAATGCGATGAAAATTTATGTTTTCATAACTAAAGCCACATTTCGTCAACAGAAAGAAACATCCGACAGGACTCAAAATAGGACATTCCTTACAACTAACGATATATATAGGCTGCATACCAATTTTGAAATGAATCCCTCTTGTAGAACTGAGAAAAATGCGACTAAAAATTCATGTTTTCACTATATTTCGTAACTAAGGCCATATTTCATCAAACAGAATGTACAAATCTGACAGGACTCTGACGTTCCTTACAACTAACCATAACAAGGTTGCATACCAATTTTGAAATCAATCCCTCACATGGAAGCTGAGAAAAATTTAATTGAAAAGTCATATTTTCACTACATTTTGTAACAAAAGTTCACATTTCATCCAACAGGAAGTACACATCTGACAGGATCATAACGGGACGTTTCTTACAACTAACCATATACAGGTTGGATACCAATTTTGAAAAGAATCCATCCTGTAGAAGCTGAGAAAAATGTAATAGAAATGATTTTTGGACGAACGGACAGACGGACGAACAAGGTGAATCCAGTATACCTCACTCGAGTGGGGTTATAAAAATGTCTTACGATGTAAAAGCTTTCTATACTCAACATCAGGAAAATACGCACCACTTGTTCCATGCTCAGCTACATGTACCTATTTTTTAAATCGATTTTCCGTATGTGTTATTTGAATGTCAAAGGTCGATAGCAAGGAAGTTGAGTTTTGTCAAAAGAAATATCATTTTAAAGCAACAGCAACAATTGTCTTTGAGTGTGTACGAAAACAAAAGACTTTTCCCCTTAGAGTGGATTTGTATTGTCAACAGTTACTAAATCAAAATTATCTGTGGGTCTTATAGTTAGGAGCTCAAAATTGGTTATGAGCACAAAATGTTCAGTTTTCATTCATTTTCTTTATTTTGCATTATTTTAAGGTACAAAGCCATGTGTTAAAAATTAATATGATCAAACGAATATTTGGGGAGATATTTGCTTGAAAATTAAGATACACAGACCTAAACGATAGTAGTGTATTTGTTTTTAGGGCGCGGATGCAGGCAATTAGAAAAGAGGGGTTCCGATTGGAAATGAAGGGAAATTTTAGGGGTTGTTTCTTAAAATAAGATCAGGATATTCATTACAAAATACATGATTGTCCAGAAAAAGGGGGGTTCCAACCAGCGGACCCCCCTGGATCCGCCAATGCTTTTAATGTTCAGTATATTTGAATCTGGTTGTTTATGCTTGTTGTTAAAAGGACATCCGTGCAGTAAACTTATTGATACTTTTTTAGATCATTAGCAAATTAGGGAACTCTATGAAAATACAATTCGAAGCCTTTTTGTACAGTGTAATAATAGAATTATAATTATAAATTGTAATATAATCAGGTTACCAGCTGATTTGTCTTTTTTGTCTCATGGACTTCGGATCTTGACAACTGTGTTCGGTTATTTTGTTATTACCTCATGCATTGATAACACTAGAGCAGAAATGGATTCTATTGATAGATAGATTGACCCCGACGTTAAAATAGGGCAAACGTCTGTTGAGTTTTAAAAATGATTGTATTTTTTTTTTATTCAACGCTGAGCTGCCTTTTTCAATACTAAATTTTTACTGCAGTTGTTTGTCCAGAAACACTCAAATGCACTTCATTCTTCTCAACATTTGTAAATAATTGATCCTATTGAAAATTGAAGCCTGATGTTGAATAAACGCTGATCTCCAATGAGGGTAGCAATGGGATACATAGCGTTATCCCAAAACACCCAAACGCCCAATATAAACATAAAAAAAAACATAAAATATCAATTTTCAAAAATTTGATCGACTACCGTTGTATTCGATTTATTGTGGTCATCTTCAAGGTATTACATAAATTATATCCAATTTCTTAACTTCATTATTTTAATGCTTGAGATAACGTTCGCATTCTCAATTAAAATTATTTACTGTCAGGATGTTCGCTTTAAATTTGAAAATAAATGAGATTTCAGGTGAATAATGCATTTTTTTTCTTAACTTAAAACGGAAAAGACGGATATGTTGAGATATAAGTGATTAAAAATTTGCCGGGAATCGAATTCTCCGATTTTTTTTTCATGGGTTTAACATTAGTAATAATTATGTTAATCCATGAACGAATCTGACAAATAAATATGAATTCATGAAAAATTGGGATACTCCTTCAGATATATTAAATGAAATTATCAAACAAAATATGATGTATGTGGCATCAAAATATGAGGTATTTGGAAACACATCTTTCCTGCTTTTAAATAGATAAAACTACAGGAGTCTGAAAACCTGACAAAAAAAGCGCACAATTGACATGTATCAGCTTCTAAATTGCTGTTTTAACATACGATAAAGTAGGATATAAGGTTCTATTCCTGGCATCAAGCGGTAGACTGAGAACCTGTCCTTAAGGTAGATAGACACTGTTGCGCTGCGCAATTAAATCGCGCATTACAAAAATAAAGAGTCGCATACGGCATGTACGGGGTAAGTTTGATTTTCGGGCCGGAACAGTAATTTGACGGCTTTTTCTTTGTGACGATATCGTATGAGATTTTAAAGTCTATGATAACTGCAAGTTCCGGTTCCGGTTTTTACTATGTTAACTTCCGGCGTGAGAATTTTGCAAGTTCCGGAAATGCGAAAAGTGCGGGAAACCTCTGTTTTATTCAAGCTGCGATGTGACATCTCACATTATTTTGCGAAACATTAAATTTTATTAATTATAAGAAGCAATGTTGGTCTTAATTTTTTTCAGATTTAATTATGCATGCATGTGATTGTACTTAAGCGAAAATGAAAGTACATCACGTTTGTCAGTAGTGATTTCACCAGGAAATAAAAAAAATGCATGGAAGTAAGTTTTTTTAGCTTATAGAACTTTTGTATTTCTATAGAAATATGTAAAATATGGTTCAAACTTCTTGGCTGTGATTAAAGTTGCAATGAAAAAAAAATGATCCAGAATGGTTACATCTATATGGATTGATTGATGAAACTAGCAATTTTCATAACTATGATAAAATTCTGTTGAAGATTTCTGACCATGTATTGTAATTTGTTAGTTGGTTTGGTCATAAAATGTCATTCTGACCTCATGCTTGCAGATTTCATGGCTGACGACATAGTCGCTATTAATAATTATGACCATTTTTGACTATCTGTGCTCATGTTTAGACATAAAATGTCCTTCTGACCTAAGGCTTACAGATTTCATGGCTGTGGAAATAGTTGCGATTAATACTTATGATCAATTATGGCTATCTATGGTGAAGTTGGGTCATTCAATGTCAGTCTGACCTCATGCTTGCAAATTTCATAGCTGTGGAAATAGTTGTGATTAATAATTTTGATCAATTGTGGCTATCTATGGTCAAGTTGGGTCATAAAATGTCATTCTGACCTGATGCTTGCAGATTTCATGGCTGTGGAAATAGTTGCGATTAATAATTTTGATCAATTATGGCTATCTATGGTCAAGTTAGGTAAAAAAATGTCATTCTCACCTCATGCTTGCAGATTTCATGGCTGTGGAAAAAGTTGTGATTATAATAATGATCAATTATGGCTTTCTATGGTCAGGTTAGGTCATAAACTGTGACTATTTAAGTTCTTTGTTTGTTAGTTTGTAATAATTTTCTTAGCTTTTTCTCAAAACATTACTAGCCACACTAAATACTGCAACATAGATCAACATAGAGTCACAGGATTTCAAGAAAATAGAAACATATAAAAATGCATAATCTATAATTTATTCAGTAATGATTTGAATTATAAAAAACTACCGTGTTAATTTGCATTCATTTTATTTTACAGAGTGATACACTGAAACCCCTCCCCCACACGCCAAGTAGAAACATAAATTCCGTCCTGTTAATGTGCCTCTGTCTACTGATTTTTAAAGGGTGCATACATTTTGCACTTTTTTGAATAATGTTGTATCTCCATAATTCATAATCAATTTACTGCAAAACTTAATCGATCCCCGCTAACTCCGTTGATAACTTCTTTTTCTCGATAGATCTATAGGCTAATTATTGCTTTGTTATGTTAATATTTTTAACAGTTTAATAAATATTTTATTCGTATAATCCTATTCTAACGTTAGATTCTATATAGAGAGCATATTTTACAATATTTCGGCCGTACATCGTATACTTCAAAATCTCATAGACTTTAAAATCTCATAAACCCCCGTATGAAATCTGCAAGTACATAACCAAAACCGGAACCGGAACTTAGTTTTCATAGACTTTAAAATCTCATACGACAACGTCATAATTGAATGACAAATGTGAAACGTCACATTTCGTTTACTTTGCTGCGAATTAACTCCCTTTTCCCGTAAATAATGTTTAATCCGGAAACTTTGTAAAACATCTCCGTTAAAAGCATGGTGACATATACATTTTTCTCTTGTAACCAATAAATCACATCATAAAATATCCGTTCACAATAATACATCAAATTTCTCATGGATAAGAAAGTAATTTCTGTTAAGCTAAAAATTGCCTTTCCATGCTTTCCCCGTGTATTCTATGTAAATGTAGTCGAAAAAATGGCTAAAAATGAGCAAAGTTTGATCTCAATTCTAGAAAAAGTACGCATGGTGATCCATATATTTTATTACAGATTTCGGGTGAGTGGGATTGGTTCTTTAGTTGTGCAAACTTACAACAACATCTCATGGATATGGATAATACTGTCTATCTACCTTAATGTCGCACAACAGTCATTTGGATGAAATTTTCAGATCACTGACTTTGAATGCCCGTAACTCTGTTATAAGTTGAGATACAAAGACAGATGATATATCAAATGAGAAGAAATGACCAAATTTACCCTTTATGCTCAATAAATATTACTCCTTTCACTGATGAGACATAATTTGTCGAAATGCAGAACCTAAATTCACAGTAACCTCGGTATTTTGTTATTCAATTATCAACGTCAAAATTTCCATACTTTGTAAAAAATGCGTTTGTTTGAAATATTCTGAAAATCCAATCTATCGTTCTGATACTGCAAATATCAGGGTCACAACATATTATATAATCATCGATTAAATTGATAACATCGGAAGTTACGCTACAAATATACAGACCAAAACACAAAACGCACCTCTTAGATAACATTTATTAATATGATTGATTGTACACTTAAGGTAGATGGGTACTCCAAAATTTTTTTCCATAGATTTTCTTTATTTTCTCAGGAAAGTTTCCTTATTACATGAGCATTGAAATGAAATAATAAAAAAGGAGGGTCACCGTGCTTGTTTTTAAAATAAATGATATCAAAATAATCAAATATTTCTAATCATTATATTGGAAAAAAACAGGCATTTGGTTGTTTTCTTTAAAACTATTCCATAGATTTCTTTGTATTTTACTCATATGATCATACTTTCAGAAAATATAAAGAAAAATGGGGGTCACCGACTTTGTTTTCCATATAATTTGTAAAATGTGAATTTTCATAGTGATATCTTTGAAAAATATTTTTATCAGATTATCTCCCTTTTTCAAAAATTCTCTTCCCATTTATCTAATAACCAAGTTACCATACCTCGTCTAATAAGATAAAGACATGTGAAATCAAGTCCATGTAGGTTCTTCGCATTTTGTATTATGAATATAATATTGATTGATTCATTACAAATAGAAATATTTGCATATTTAAAAAGCAGATAATACCGGTTTTGCATTTTCCCGGGATTGACACACTGACAGTGTGACGGGTGCTGTATACAGAGCACGACATGCTTACCCTTTCGGAGCACCTGAATTTACTCTGTTTTTTGAGAGTTCACATTGTTAGTGCCTTAGTTTTCTGTGTTGTATATGTAGTGTTCGTGTGTTTTGTTGGCATGTAGTATATCATTGGTCTTCCGTCTTCTGGTGTTCTTGCTTTTGCCTTGTCTCTTGACTTTTGATTTATTTAATCTTGTGCGTTGTTCCTTCTGTATTCTACTGCCATTGTTTTATTCAAGACACATAATAGCGAGTTGATACGTATGGGAGTTTATTTCACAATGGAAGTCAATGACTTCGCAACATTATTCAAATTAAACAACATCTGGATTCAAAAGTCAATACCTTGTTTTACAACCTCAAATTTAATGCATACAATACAACTTGTTATTTGCTGCTTAATGGGGAAAGAATGGTAGCCATTGCATCACTCGAATATTGGTGTTATTCAAAATGTTCTGAGATATTAGGCCTAGCATTATCATCTTGACAGACTCTGAGGCCTCGGCTTTTTTAAACAGTGGTGCGATGTGTGGTGCCAGAATGTCAAGCTGTATTAGATTGTGACCAAAGAAGCATTGCAAAAAGTTCATTTTGAGTTTCTTACTTTCTTAAAACAGCAGCCCAAAGACTCTCACAAACATTTTCTCAACTTCTTGTGCACAGCAACATGAAAATGTCTTACCAATTCTCTCCGTAACCCAGTTCGCCAGTTTCTACAGAAATTGCAACTGGTAAAAAATAACTTTTTGCTACCACTGAACTTGTGTTTTAGCCTACTGCAGTCTCCTACGCCAATGATACAGTTAAACAAATTGGTATGGACGCCTAGAATAATGCTGGTTCTCTCTAAGGCACGGTTTGCCGGCTTATCTGCTATCTGTTACCCCCAGGGATCTTGCAGATGTTGCACTTTTGAATCGATCTCCAAAATGTTGATGTACAATTCGATAATCTCAAGATGCTTTGTTACCCTTGAAGCTCCAGGCCGAGGCCTTTCAGTAACAGATTTAGTGTCTAAACATCGTTGTCTTGCAGTGTAAATCATACTTTTAGCAGATAACAACTAAAATGATTTTCGACAGACCTTTTGGAAAGACTTGTGCGTAGCATACCTAATGCCTAATTCCGTTTGTCATCTCTCTTTAAAAATTTACCTTTAATGCATTTTTTAAGCACACAAGCTACACACAAACTTTTTTTCATTTTTTATGGGATATCAAGACCCACCGTACGTTCAAGAAATTTGATTCATGCTTTTAGTGTTAATTTTTTGAGTGTAACTTAAATACAAAATAACTTATGTAATTTAGTGTTTACATGTAATCTAATACTTACCGTCATATTTTGAAAAAAACTGCAAAAATCTAATGTATTTCTTTCTACTTTTATTAAAAGGGTCGCAATTTTCGATCAATATTTCATGAATCTCTTTTTTATGTTCCTCACTCTTACATATGGAAATATCTATCTGATAGCTGGTGATGTTGCATTTATCGCAGCTGTCTGTACTGATACATGCTACCATCTCTATGTAATCTGTAGTGTACAATGTTTCTTCGTCGTTCATAACTTAAGAGACAAAATAGAACGCCAGGATAAGTAATGTTTAGATCATTTTTCAGATACAAATTTATATCGAGAAGTCAGCTTTTTACATTAGGCCTTATCACAAGCTTTAAAAGCGTGTCGATGAAATTTATTCTCACAAACTATTTGCAGTCTTGGAGACACAATATTACACATATATAAATTCTAAAACAAGTTATATATGTGTGTAATACTTAGTCTAATAAATCGCATTTTTCATCATATTTGACTTTTTGTCATAGAAGATGCAAGAACATCACTTGCATATTCTGTTAAAAGATTTGATCTGAATGAGTAATGTTATTTATTATCATTTAACAAGGGCGCTAAAGGTGCTATCAGCAAAATTCGAAAAATAATTTATTTGCAGAAAGGTGCTATTTGCATTCGTTATGCATACAGTACTTTTTAATATTTAAAAGAGACGTGTTCTTTTTTCTTTTCTCTTTACAAATACTTTTCAACGTATAATTTTACAAAACACTTAAGTTGGCATCACATTGACCAAAAGAAAGTGAAAACGGTAAAAACTTTATGAAAGAAGTAGCTCATGCTTATGTCTTGAGAATAAATGGTTAAAAGACTGGGTCAGTAAAACACTATGTCTAAGTGTGCTTCATATTGGCAAAATATTACTTGAATAAGAACAAACATTGTATATACACCGATAACGATGGTCGTTGAAAGGCCCCAGCGGTGAACAGAACTCCTTGAAACATAGCAATATATATAATATAATGTAGGAACATGAAATATGAAATATATTCAATGACATTCAGTTTTATCCCATAACAGTACGAATGATTCTTATTGTCAGCAACTAAACTTACATGTATGAATATCTAAAATCCATCAACCTAATAGAATTTAATGCCGTCAGAAATGTAAAACACAGAACATGACAACTGATTCCTTTTCAAAATTCGCGTTCCCTGACCCCCTTTTTTCCCAGAAAAAATACTTTTCATCATGTATAAATAAAAAAATACCGAAGTTACTGTTATTTATGTTCTGCATGTGCGCATTTCGACAACTTATGTCTCATCAGGGCAGATCAAAACCAAAACATTTGGAAGTTCATGAACAGAAAAATATGTTAAAACAGATAGACAACAAATAACCAAAAGGATCTAAATATAAAATCAAAAATTCAGCAAAGGAGAGAGCTATGCATGAGGGAGATACTCCTTAGTTTTAAACAAAATTTCGTTAACTTTAGATAACTTAGTTTATAAATAATATATATATACTTAAATTAGCATGATTATGCAAAATATGTAAAATATACTGAGCAAAAAGGGCAATATAATATATAGCACCACACCTATTAAGCTGAGTTCTCGATAAACAGTTAGGTAAGAAGGGTTCGCGTATAATTGGTTTAGTCCGGTTGGATAATGTTTAGCCCGGTTGAGAAAAATGTAAATAAATGTCTTATTTTCAATAACATTGGATAACGTTTTGTCCCGGTTCAGGATAATGTTAAGGTACGGTTTTTGATATTTGAACATTACCTTTTCCTAAACATTACCCAGCTTAATAGCGGTGAGCACCTTTTCTATTTATCTTAAGTATTGATATTTCTTATTAGTGGAAAAAGGTGCTCTTGTACATCGACTTACTTTCACTTGTTTTCCATGAAGCAATCACCTAGATTTTTATTCTAAAACTGCCCTAATCATGTTTTTAACATACTATACACATGATTTCTCCTTTCCTATAGTCAATTTTCCCCATCTCGACGGCGATGTTCCGTTAGCCCCTTCTTACGGGGTCTACATTTCACAACTTGTTCGAGTATGTAGTGATGTTTCTGACTTCAACGAGCGAAATCTTTGTCTCACTGAAAAACTTCTGCATCAATGGTTTAGATATCATAAATTGATAAAAACATTCTCTAAATTTTATTATAGATACATTGACTTATTAAGAAAATTTGGTTCTACATGCATGGCTCTTTTACATCAGGGCATTTCACATCCAAACTTCTATGGCAATATCATTTACAAAGCGCATAAATTCAAAAATTGTCCTTCGAAACTTATTACTCCGTTGAACAAACTTATTCATAAAGGATATAAATATAGCAATGTTGCTAAATCGTTACTTCTGGTTTTTGTTGGCAAAAATTTTCATCATCTCCTAAATGCTTTACACCATAACTAAATTTAAACAATTTTTCATATTGGCAGTATTTGGCATTGCACAATATCATGTTCTTCTTTCAAAATTGATGTCGTTGTTATACAAAATATATTTAGAAGTATTTCAATTGAAGTTTCATATGTAAGAAGGCTTGATATCATAGTCAACGGAAATTATGTCCTGAGCTAGCTGTCAGTAGCTGCGAGCATTTGTCCGGACAGTACCTGTGTGTATTGTCTTCATGTTTTATGTACTTCCTTGTAAGGGTACTAGTCTTGATAAGTTGGACTTTTTTCTAGTTTGATTTTTACTGTGAGTCTTTTTGTGTATTTATTTTTTAGCCATTCACCACACATAGGGGAGGGTTGGGATACAAGAAAACGAGTTTAACCCCACCCCAATTTTTGCGCCTGTCCCAAGTCAGGAATATGTTGGTGATTGGCTTGTCCGTGTCTTCTTATAAAATTTTAGTTTCTTAATATTTGGGTTATTGGATGTGGTTTGTTTCCATTGATTTATCCACTTTTTTACCCTTTTGGGGCCATTTAGGGCTTGCTGTATGGTTTGAGGTTCCTCATTGTGTTGACGACCGTACGGTGACCCCTAGATGCTTTGTTTTGGGTCGTTCTAACCTGGATATGCGTTGTTGTCTCTTTGACATTTACCCCATTTCCTTTCTTTTTCATACATGTTGCCAAGTATTAACTTTTTTCGGAAAATTGAATTATAATCACTTTAAACTCAATTTTCAAAATTCAAAATTTTTTTTAAAAATGCACATACTATCTATTTCCACTAAGCCCTCGAAATATAAAATATTTGTCACTCCATATAAATACTTAAATTGAAAGAGTTCAGTTGCTATAATTTTGTTGAGTGCATGTTTTCTTTAATGGCGTTTATTCAGAATTTTTTTTTAATCAAACAATTTCCAAAGCTCTTCATCGCTCAGAATTTTTTACTTTTTTGTATATTCTCAATTAAGTCATCATTAAATTACTTTAATTACAATTGTAAAGCTGCTACCGATTATATTTTAGTAAAATTTCTCACTTATTGTAAGTCTTCCTTTTATAATATACTATAGTCTTTGAAATTTTCTCAACTTTTTTTCTTGTAGGCCTATTGTGTTATGAAAGTCAGATACATCAACAATTTATGAGTATACATTTCATTCATTTCCTCACTAATAGCAGAAAAAGCAACAATTTTAAATAATTGACTGAAATGCTTTAATTTACCATGTGTATTCACAAAATGCACTTGGAAAGGAAATTATCTGTGATTGTCTGTAATTGCTAAGTATATTTTTTATTCTATGTCTTTCTAAAAATAACTAAATACCGAAGTCACTGTGAATTTACTTTCTGCATATGCGCATTTCGACAAATTATGTCTCATCAGTGCAGATAAAATCGAAACGTTTGGAAGACCATAAACTCAAAGCAGTTTAAAAACTGATAGAGAACAAATAACCAAAGTGATCTAAATTTCAAGCCAAAATCAGCTAAGGACAGAGCTGTGCATGAGGGAGATACTCCTTAGTTTTCAATAAAATTTACAAATTTTTAGATATTGGAAGGTTTCAAAAAATAATCGGCTTTCGGGTCAGCACCGAAGTTCTGACTACTGGGCTGGTGAATACCCTCGGGGACTAACAGTCCACCAGCAGTGGCATCGACCCAGTGGTAACAAATAACTAAATCCCGAAGTCACTGTGAATTTACTTTCTGCATATGCGCATTTCGACAACTTATGTCTCATCAGTGCAGATAAAAACTACACCTAGACTTAAATAGAAAACTTAAAACTTACAGACAACTTTTAATTCCAATTTGTGAACTTTGATATTTTTGTTTGTTCTCATTCAAATCTGTTGCCTCGATTCTGAGTTTCTGAGTTTCTAGAATTGAAGTTGTGAACAACGTTAGTGTACATTTTATAGCGTTACCTTAAAAAATAAAAATATATATAACTGATTTCTCCCTGTGTGAACTTCTTCTGTTTTTCTACTTTCTAAGACCAAAATCAAGCATTTCAAATTACACTATGTAAATGTATTTCGATGTCTGTCTTCGTATGCCTTTCTGCTGCTACTTAAGTTTCCAACTCTATTTAAAGACACCGTCAGGATAAAGCAAAAATAACTATCAATTTGAATTTCAACGCTTAAAATAAATAAACTTAGTGCTTTTAAACAATATTAACCTTCTCTCGCAGAAAGTAATACTTAAATACCTGTACAGTCAAACACTAGGTACAAGTGATGGTCTGTACAATTAACATTATAAAGTACAATCGGGTTCCAAGGGGATTCAGATCCATTGTTGACTTCGCATGTTGACAGAGCTGGGCAAACAATCACTTTATCATCAGGATATTCTTTATTGGCCATCAAAACTGGTTGAAGACTATCGTTTACTTAAAAAAGAAAAAAAACAATAAATACATTTAGCGGCAATTTCGATACAAAAGAATGAATATTAAAAAACCTGTCTGGGTCGTTTGGAAAATGATAAGTAGAAATATTTAGTTATTATGAATTCGCACAAAAATTAACAAGAGAAGGAAATTTCAATATCAATATAGAAGTTGTACAGTGAAAAACCTTGTTTTTATATACTCTTTATTTTAATTCTGCATTACAAACAAAAGATAACAGTAAAAACCTACAGTGGCCGAAAACTACAATCATATGCCGAAATTCACTGCACTATAGAAAAACAATGCCGAAATTCACTGCACTATAGAAAAACACAAATGAAAGATAAGAGACAAACGTAAAAACCGATAGGAACTCGGGATAGTAGGACTTGGTACTGGCATTAGCAAAAGCCAGCGGTAGGGTTAAACCGGTTTATGGGTACCCAAACCTCCTGCAGACCTGTTTCAACAGCATGCTTAAACAAAATTAAGTTTCTCAAGTTTCAGTTCCAATGATATTAAAAAAGACAGAAAAACCAGGTAGTTGTTCTTGATCAATGTATCAAGTCTTATCAATAAAAACTGCCTCTCTACATACTTTATAAGGGTTTGACGCTCTTTATTATAGATTTAAACCCAAATCCTATTTTTTTCTAGCCCCCCCAACACCCCCCTCCCCCCATGCATTCGAACCACAATGCCATCCTAGTGTAAAATTCGACTCATTGACAAAGAATACTGCCAGATAAATAAAAGACATATTTCTTTTGGATATTTTACCGTTTGCAAAAAGTCCTTAATTGGAATTTAAGTTAGCTTAAATTTATAGATAAGATCTGAATTTTTTAATTGATCAAAATTCCCGCTTGAATATGTATGTTCAATGACAAAAAACTAGCGTATTCTACGAGTAAGTTGTGATGGCCTTTGCTTGACAACATATAAAAGAGGGTATTCTGCCATTTTAAGAAGCCCTGTTGGTATCTGTTTTAAAGAGTCTCATGTATACCCTTCAGCATACCGGTCTTGAGAATTTGCGAGCTCCTCCTGTGGGTTAATGGAGGCTTGCATAGTTTGAAAACAACGGCAGTAGAATACCGAAGGAACAAAGCACAAGATTACATAAATCAAAGTCCAGAGACAAGGCAAATGCAAGAACACATGAAGACGTAATACCAAAGACACCACGTGCCCACAAAACACACGAACATTACATATACAACACAAAAAACTAAAGCACTAACAATGTGAACATTCAAAAAACAGAGTGACATCAGGTGCTCCGGAAGGGTAAGCATGTCCTGTTCTGTATACAGCACCCGTCACACTGTCAATGGGTCAATCCAGGGTAAAGTCAAAACTGGTAATGTCAATTCCGGGAAGATGTGAATCTAGCTGAAAATATAAGTTTTCATTTATGACACTGCCATTTCATATCTATCTATGATGTCGTGGTGACGGCCATAGAATTTTTGAAGGGACGAAAGTAACAACGGCTGAACATATCCCTGACTCCGCAGTTTTTGTGACAGTGCTTTTGCTCTTTCCACAAAGTCACTGTTTGTACTACAGGCTCTACAGTAACGAATTAATGTGAAATATATACTCCATATGCTGGGGATGTTGTGATATTGCTGCAGAGAAAGGGAAAGTTCACAATTGGAAAGTCAAAATCATCACGTTTGTCATATTATCTAGATTTCAGACATCCATGTTCCATGTTCGTCAATGTATGGAGCAGAATTGGGTGTTTCGGTTGTCTCTTTAATTTCAAGTTTACTCGGGTACTTGCGATGCAAATATTCTTTAAATCTTGAGTTATTAAGAGAAAGTACATCGTCTATATATCTGAAGCTGAAATTAAAGGCTTGGCTAGTTAAGTCTCCCAAACGAAGTTTGGGAGACTTATTGTTTTTGTTGCGTTTCTTATTATTATTACGATTTCTTTCTTTCTTCTCGTCTCCATGAACTTGTCCGAACCAGTTCTCAGAGACCATTACACCTAGAACTTCCAAACTTTGTAGGATGTTGGCCCCATGTATCTAGTTGTGCATAAAGCAAAAATTTTTCCAAAGAGGGTTCATTAAGGGTACATTTGGGGGGCTCAAAAAGGGGTGGGGTCGCCAATGTTAACCCTATGGGAAAATGAAATTTTAGATATTTTTCAACTTATTTCTCACAGTATCTCAAAAACTTTTAATACTAGCTACATGAAACTTCATAGGAAAGGTGTTTGTAATGAAAGAAAGTGTACTACACCATTGAAAATTTCAAAATAATTTCGGATGTCATGGAAACCAAACCAAACAATGGAAATTTTGAGAAAATAGTAGTTTTTGCTAATGATTATATTTAGATAACAGCAATACATATTAAATATGTTATAAGGTTTCTATGGAAGGAGGTCTGAAATTGGCTTATATGGACAAAAGAGCATTTGGTTGCCATGGAAACAAAACCAGAAACTTTTTGGGGAAAATCCGGTTTTCTGATTAAAAAGAAGGAATTTTGAGAAATATGCATTACATAGCTTATAAGGGGAACCCCTGACCAATTTTTTTGGGGGAAGGGTCTGAAATTGTGTCTAATGACGAAAGAGAATTTGGTTGCCATGGAAGCAAAACCAGAACTTTATTTTTTTTTATATTTATTTTATTTTTTTTTTTGAAAAATAGGGTTTTCTGATAAAAAAGAAGGAATTTTGGGAAATATGCATTATATAGGTTATAAGGGGAATCCCTGCCCAAATTTTTTTGGAGAAAGTGTCTGAAATTATGTGTAATGACAAAAGAGCATTGATTTGGTTGCCATGGAAACAAAACCAAAAACTTATTTTTTTGGAAAATTTGGGTTTTCTAATAAAAAAAGAACGAATTTTGAGAAATATGTATTACATAGGTTTTAAGGGGAACCCCTGCCCAATTTTTCTTTGGAAAGAGGTCTAAAATTGGATGAAATGGACAAAGAGCATTTGGTTGCCATGGAAACAAAACCAGAGATTTACTTTTTTATAAAAATCAGTTTTTTTGATAAAAAAAGAAGGAATTTTGAGAAATATGTATTACAAAAGTATTAAGGGGAACCCCTGCCCAAATGTTTTTGGGAAAGTGTCTGAAATTATAGGTAATGGACAAAAGAGCATTTGGTTGCCATGGAAACAAAAGCAGAACCTTATTTTTTTTTGTGGAAAAATTAAGTTTTTTGATAAAATAGAAGGAATTTTGAGAAATATGTATTACAAAAGGTATTAAGGGGAACCCCTGCCCAAATTTTTTTGGGGGAAAGTGACTGAAATTATGTGTAATGACAAAAGAGCATTTGGTTGCCATGGAAACAAAACCATAACCTTATTTTTTTGGAAAAAACAGGTTTTCTGATAAAAAAGAAGGAATTTTGAGAAATATGTATTACATAGCTTATAAGGGGAACCCCTGCCCAAATTTTCTTTGGAAAGAGGCCTAAAATTGGATGAAATGGAAAAGAGCATTTGGTTGCCAAACAAAACCAGAGATTTATTTTTTATAAAAATCAGGTTTTTTTATAAAAAAGAAGGAATTTTGAGAAATATGAATTACAAAGGTATTAAGGGGAACCCCTGTCCGAATTTTTTTGGGAAAGTGTCTGAAATTATGTGTAATGTACAAAAGAGCATTTGGTTGCCATGGAAACAAAACCAGAACCTTATTTTTTGGGAAAAATCAGGTTTTCTGATAAAAAAAGAAGGAATTTTGAGAAATATGTATTACATAGCTTATAAGAGGAACCCCTGCCCAATTTTTTTGAAAGGGTCTAAAATTGAAAGTTATGGTCAAAAGAGCATTTGGTTACCATGGAAACAAAATCATACACTTATTTTTTTTTGTTTATCTGGTGTTTTGATAAAAAGAAGGAATTTTGAGAAATGTGTATTTCAAAAGGTATTAAGGGGAATCCCTGCCCAAATTTTTCGGGGGAAATGGTCTAAAATTGTGAGAAATGACAAAAGAGCATTTGGGTACCATAGAAACAAAACCAGAACCGATATCTTTTTTTTGGAAAAAATGGGTTTTCTGATAAAAAAGAAGGAATTTTGAGAAATGTATATTACATAGGTTATACGGGGAACCCCTGCCCAAATTGTCTTTGGAAAAAGGTCTGAAATTGGGTGTGATGGACAAAGAGCATTTGGTTGCCATAGAAACAAAACAGTATTTATATTTTTTTTGAAAAATCTGGTTTTCTGATTAAAAAGAAGGAATTTTGAGAAATATGTATTACAAATATTATTAAGGGGAACTCCTGCCCAAATTTTTTTCTGGAGGGAGTCTCATAATGCCTTGAAATCTGATATGGGAGTTCGTTTGGGAGACTTTTGTGTTTCGCTTGCGAACACAGTTATCACTTGTTATTATTATTCTTCCATCCTTCTTTATTCCGGTCGCAATGAACTTGTCCGAACCAGATCTCAGAGACAATAACACCTAAAGCTTTGAAACTTTGTATGATGCTAGCCCCATATATCTAGATGTGCAATCAGGAAAAAAATTCCAAAAGGGGTCCATTAAGGGTACATTTGGGGGGCTCAAAAAGGGGTGGGGTTGTCAAATGTTAACCCTATGGGAAAATGAAATTTTGAATGTTTTGCACCATATTTCTCACTGTATCTCAAAAACTTTTAATACTAGCTCAATGAAACTTCATAAAAAAGATGTGTGTCATGTAAGAAAGAGTTCCATGGTATTGAAAATTTCAAAATAACAATGGTTGCCATGGAAACCATGCAAAAAATTGGAAATTTTGAGAAAATTGTATTTTCTGCTTATAATTGTATTTTGATTACAGCAATATGTATTACTTAAATTATAAGGGGAACCCCTGTCCATTTTTTTTTGGAAGGGGGTTTAAAGTTGATTGTAATGGATGGTAATGGATGAGGGAAATTTCAAAATAATGATGGTTGCCATGGATACCATGCATAAAATTTGAAATTCTGAGAAAATTGTATTTTTTTGCTTATAATTGTATTTTGATTACAGCAATATGTATTACTTAGATTATAAGGGGAACCCCTGCCCAAATTTTTTTCGGAAGGTGGTTTAAAATTTATTGTAATGGATGGAGAAATTTCAAAATAACTATGGTCACCATGGAAACTGTACAAAAAACTTTAAATTTGAGAAAATCGTAATTACTGTTGATAATTATATTTTTATTACAGCTATATCTATTACTTAGGTAATAAGGGGAACCCCTGCCCAATTTTTTTTTTGAAACAATGTATGAAATTGAATGTACAGGATATTGGTGCATTTGGTTGCCATGGAAACCAACCCAGAAACCTACAATTTTAAGAAAAACATGTTGTTTTTTTTTGCAATGCATGTAGTCATTTGATTTCAGCAACATGTATAAATTAGTTTGTAAGGGGAGTCCCTGTTCAAAATTTTTCCCATAAGGAGTCTCGTAATGCTTTGAAATCCGATGTGGGAGTTCGTTTGGGAGACTTTTGTGTTTCGCTTGCGAACACAGTTATCACTTGTTGTTTTTGTTTCTGTTTTATCAGTCCTTGTAAAAACTTGGCTTCATATGGAAAAGGGAAAAGGTCAGCTAAAAGTGGCGCACAATTTGTTCCCTTAGGAATCCCTATTGTCTGTTGAAGTGAATTATCTCATAAATTTGTGGGTGTAGATGTCGAACTTACACCAGCTTTACAGTAGTGAGAGATTCTTCTGTGTGGAAGTTTTTCCATAAAAATTGCATAATATTTTTGTTTCTGTTTTATCAGTCCTTGTAAAAACTTGGCTTCATACGTAAAAGGGAAAAGGTCAGCTAAAGGTGGCGCACAATTTGTTCCCACAGGAATCCCTATTGTCTGTTGAAGTGAATTATCTCATAAATTTGTTGGTGTAGATGTCGAACGTACACCAGCTTTTCAGTAGTGAGAGAATCTCCTGTGTGGTAGTTTTTCCATACAAATTGCATAATATTTTCATTAATTAAATATTACGTTTAAGAAATAGGTATCATTTTACGGGATATTGAATCATTAAAAACTAAGTTTTTCACTGTTCACATTTAATAATCCACAAAGTGGAGTATATGAAATTTCAAATATACAACTAAGGGATGACGGTGCAAGCTTTACTTGAAACTGGAGTTCGGTTTCCTAGTAAAGATACTTCAGTTCTATTGCCATGTACATGCGAAACAATAGAATTCAAACAAAAAGAACATAATTAAACAATAAATCAAGTAAACAATTTAAGAGTCCTTTGTCCTCAGTTCGGTTGACTGTTTAAAAAAGGAACCTAGTTTAGGAGTGTTTGTATTGAGGATATTATTTACTTTATCTATATCAGATAACATATAAAAAATTTCGTTTTCATTATTAAAAAAAAATCAAAACAATGTTTTCTTGTGGCATTATTTACATCGCAATATAATAATTAATGGGTTTCATTCTCTATTTTTTCACATTTCTTACAAAGTCTTTCTTCTCTTGGAATTTTTAAATGCCTCCCATTTTCAATAAATGAATTGTGATCACTTATTCTATATTTTATAATTAGTTTTATGAGAAGATAAATAATTCTCTTCATAGATTTTACATGATTGCTTTTAAGTTTTTATAACTTAACAATGAAGAGATATAGAGTAAATGTTAAGTTTACTATTGTCATCAATGTTTGCTAGTTTATTCTTAAATAAAGTATCATAAAAATATATAATTTTTTTTAACTAATTTTGTCTCTTTTACTTTTTGTAATTTTCCCCAAGGAGTATGCCTTAATAGTATCCAGATCTATGTCAATCTCCTCCAAAATGTCTTTAATATAAGCAAACCATGAATAAACTCCAACATCATTTAATTTTTTTTTAAGTAAAAAAGATTATTTTCATAAAGGATTAATCTCCTCAGAATTTAGTCTGATAAAATGCAAAATAGAAAATTTAATAAAAAGTTCAAGGGGAATCCTCCCAAGTCTACTCTTACTCCCAGGTTAAATGAGCTTTTTCGAATTAACTCCAAGTAAATATTTGCAGTATTGCACATGCAATTTTTCATAGGGGTTTTATCTATATAATGAAATATTTCTTAATATTTACCCGAGATTTCTGATCTCTTTGTTGCTCAATAATATGTAGTATAGGTATCCAAAAAAGTCACCTCTGAATTATACAGAGCAATAGGTTTTACCAATGAATCAATCAGATTATTTGATACTTTTACTGGTAAGTTACACAAGGAATTGGTGTATGATTTCATTGCAAAAAGAACTTTTTAGCTCTCTTGGTAAGTTCAATAGTGCTACTAGAAAAAGTACCATTATTTTTCAGCATAATTCCAAGAAATTTATACTCATTTGTTCCTTCAATAGGGATGCTTCTATAAGTTGCAAATGAAGAAACATTTTTTTGTATAACTTTGTTAAATTATCACAGTTTTTGTTTTTTCACATTTACACCAATTTGCCAATTATCACAAAAGTCTCTTAGAATATTCAATTTTTGTTTGCAGACCCTCTTTTGATTCAGATATCATCATAAGATCATCTGCAAAAAGAAGTGAGTTAAATTTAGAAGAGGCTAGAGTTACATGGTCAGATTCACTATTTTCAAATTGTTTAACAATATCCTCTTTGAAAATATTAAACAAGGTGGAACTTAAAGAATATCCTTGTTTAACTTCACTAGAGATACTAAAATAATTTGACATGTTATCAAATTACTGAGGATTCTGTTTTTTCATATTGTTCTTTAATAACATTATAGAATTATTTTCCAACTCCTGTTTTCATCAATTTGTACATAAGGCCATCTTTCCACGAGGAGTGAAAAGCTTTCTAAGGTCCACAAAACAAATAAAAAGTTTCTATTTGTCTTTATGAATATACTTATTTATCACTGATTTCAAAATAAATAAACTGTCTGATGTTCGGTGGTTTTCTCTAAAGCCAAACTGATTCTTGCTTAAATGAGTAAACAAAGATAGTGGTCATTGAGTAAGTAGTCTACCTGTATTGGGTTTTATTCGCATGTTTATCATACTATAGGAACACGGGATAGAGAAATGGGAGGTTTAGGTACCCATAAACCGGTTTAACCCTACCACTGGCTTTTGCTTGTGTCGGTACCAAGTCCGGCTATCCTGAGTTCCTATCGTTATTTATGTTTGTCTCTTGTTTTCATTATTGTTTTTCTGGTGCAGTTTGCTTGTAAATTGTGGCATGTGATTGTAGTCCCTGGCCATTGTAGGTGTTGCTGTTATCTTGTTTTTTTAATTTACTATATTAGTTAATCTGTTATTTAAAATTGCATTAAATATTTTAGTAAAACAATTACTTAGAGAGATAACTCTGTAATTATTTGGATCATTTTTGTCCCCCGACTTATGAATTGCTACTATAAGGGATTTTTTCCACGCAGCAGGATATTTTCCTGATTCTAAAATAAGATTAAGAATTTTAAGAAGATCGCCACATGCAAATTTATACACGAAGGTATGAATGCACTTTACTGTTAACCGTATAACAGCTTTTCCTTGGTACCGTTAACGTCTTAATCGATCAAATTTTTACCTTTAATCACCAAAAATAATAGTTTGATTCGTGACAGGGCTTACCGTTAACGTCACAGGACTGAAAATGTTACCGTTAACCGTCACAGGGGTAACCCCATTCACACCCTCATACATGTACCAAATCAAAACGCTGTTATTTTTGATAGGTTATAAATTATAAAGTGCACTGAGCCATGTCACAGTCACTGGTTTATGTTCCCCTGTTTAAATTGCTGCATGCAGTTGTATTATGCTGTTCTTTACACAGCGATTTATTTCTTTTAGGTCAGGACTTATCCGATTAAACAGTGTCAATTTTATCTTGAAAAAAAAATTACTGTCTAGTTTTGTTTTATTTTAAAGAATACCATTGAATTACTAAATTTGATAAGAAATATCAGAGACATAAACCATGAGAGAAATAAATTCAATGTTTCTTCTAATATTGTGCTTAGTTTGTAACAATATCTCAAAATTATATCTATAATTCTAGGTAAAATTCACGTAGAATTAAGGTAATCAATAAAGAAAAAACTATAATCATTAAAATGTCAATTTCATGACTCTTTGTATGTTTATATAAACCAGTAATTATATTGATAGTTCTTGGGGGGTGTGTGGAGTACGCTTGCGCAGTGAGGAGAACGCATGCGCAAAAGACTATTAACCAATAGGAATTTCAGATTCTCGAAAATCAAAATGGCGTCCAGTTTCGTCCTGATAAAACGAGGCGGGGTTTAATTTTTCTGTTTCCTTGAGGAAGTTGAAAAGTATTATAAACATTTACTATAGGCGGTACTGGAGAACGAAAGGTAGAAAGAGATAGAATTGCGGTTTTTTTTTCGGAAGAATAAAGAGCTACCGTTGTTAATTTGTGTGTGCTGTAAAAGGTTAATTATTGTATCAATCACATTAAATTAAGCAAGTACTAACTAGATGCATATTTATTTGTTGTCAACATGTTGTGGTCAGTAGTATATGGGCACGAACAAATTATTATTTGACGTGGTGGAGCGTGGTGGAGCCGGAAGTTACGTCACCGGAAGTGACGTAGACCGGATATGACGTGACCATAAGTCACGTGATCGGAAGCGGAAGTCACGTGACCGATGTATGACATGTCAACATTGCGCATGCGTGACCGGAAGTGGGTGTGTAACTACTGTAAGTAGCCATATTGACCGGAAATGACGTGTTGGAACAACACGTGACCCCGCAGGGGTGTTGTGTGACCTTACTATTATGTACATGCGCGACCGGAAGTGGGCGTAGCCCTGGTATAGACAGGAAGTGGTCTTATTTGAAGCCCTAGTCGGGCCTATTGATAGGAAATGACGTGTTGAAAGAGGGCAAGACCCCGTAGGGGTCACGGTTGACCTTATTACAGTGGACATGCGCGACCGGAAGTGGGCGTGTATCTACTGTAAGTAGCCATATTGACCGGAATTGATATGTTGGAACAACACGTGACCCCACAGGGGTCACGGTTGACCTTTCTTCAGTGCACATGCGCGACCGGAAGTGGGCATAGCCCCAGGTATAGACCGGAAACCGGGAATTTTCTGTTTTTTTTTTCTTGTGTTTTACCCTTTTTCAATGGTATTCTTTGTATTTTCAACCCCTTTTCAGTATTGTTCTGCAATCAAAAGTTAACCTAATATCCGGGCGTGGTCATTCAGCAGTTACCGTTGTATTTCAGTAGGTGTCTTCTATCACGTCCGCGTTCGTCAAAGGGACATAACTCTTGGATTTCCCGCGTTTCTTTTTGGGTGTCTTCTATGAGGTCCGCGTTCATGAAAGGGACATAACTCTTGGGATTTCTCGCATTTTTGGTGGGTGTTTTATATCAGGTCCGCGTTCGTCAAAGGAACATAACTCTTGGGATTTCTCGCATTTTTGATGGGTGTTTTCTATCACGGCCGCGTTCGTCAAAGGGACATAACTCTTGCTACTTATTTCCCGCGCTTTTTTATCTGTTGTAATAGCATTTCACCTTTTTTTCAGTAATTTCTCCCTTTTCATCCAATGTTTAGACTAAAGTCCTCTTGTGTAACCTTTTGTATGTGTTATTTTATTATTTTCCACTTTATTTTATAATTATCTTTCCTTTTTATCCAATCCTTAGAGGTATTTCCCTTTTTCCCTCCAAATTCCTATAGTGTCGTCTGCTATTGCCATTTTGTTTCCTATTATATTACATAATTATCTCTCTTTTTCATTCAATTCTTAAAGTGATTTCCCCTCTCCTGCCCAATTTCTATACTGTCGTCTGCTATTGCTATTTTGTTCCCTATTATATTTATTGATTATCTCCCTTTTTCATCCAATTCTTAGAGTTATTTCCCCTTACCTGCCTAATATCTATACTATCGCCTGATATTTTTAGATTTCCCGCCATTTGTCATCCAATCCTTAGAGGTATTTCCCCTTTGTCGCCATAATTATATAGTGTCGTCTGCTATTTTTATCCTTCCCGCCATTTTTCATCCAATTCGTAGAATTATTTCCCCTTTTCCACATTATTTCATAACCAACTTCCTTTATCTAACAACTAACCCTAACCTAAGTTGCTATGACAACTCTTTATTTATTT